>JAJLSQ010000063.1:25283-73084 GCA_030567715.1 Nakazawaea wyomingensis | reverse complement strand
AAGACTGTTCGTCAAGTTTTACCAGACTTGTTTTCAACAGATACTTATACTTTTCAGATCTCACATATATATGAGGAACATAAAGGTGATGAAATGATCCTGATGATGATGGTCAAACTGAACGTTTATAACACTGAAGTTGTTGATGCTTTTGATGATACAACCCTGATGATGCAAAAAGATGAGACCAGTAAAATCAATCCAGACACCTTTCCGTTATTAGAAGCATCTTCATCCGATTTATCACATTTAACGAACTCTGAGAAAGAATCTGTAGAAAAAATTTTGCAAACATTCCCAACAACAGTGGTGGACGAACCACCAACTAAGATGCCACAGTCTGGTGTGCTGAAACATCGAATCCAATTAAAAGATGAAATTCCGTTCGCGTATCAACCATATCGAGTGAGTTTGAAAGAAGAAGACATCTTAAAAGAAGAAGTTGCTAAATTGTTAGAACGAGGATTCATTCGTCCATCCACCAGCCCATACGCCTCACCGGTCCTTTTAGTTAAGAAACATGATAAGGATAAATCCGGTCGAGTACAATACCGAATGTGCATTGATTACCGTACATTAAACTCTAAAACGATTGTCCAAGCTTTCAACATTCCAACTATCCCCACCCTTGTGCTGAAGATTGGTCTTGGAAATAAGTTTTATACCCAGTTGGACCTTTTTTCCGGTTACCATCAAGTCAAAATGGAAGAGTCATCGATTAAGTACACACTGTTTTGTACACCACATCATCGATATGAATATGTCGTATTACCATTTGGATTAAAGAATCTGCCAGTTCATTTTCAAGAACTAATGGAAACAGTTCTTGAAGGAATTCCACAGGTCTTAATTTACCTCGATGATATATTAGTGTTCACGGAAACATATGCAGACCACGAGAAGATTGTAAGACAGGTATTACAACGTCTTCAGGATAATGGATTGGTGCTTAATTTGTTTAAATGTCGTTGGTTTCAGAAAAAAACAAAATATTTGGGATATATAATTGACGGTACAATGGTGCGCGCGATCACGCAACTGTGGCGCAGAAAAAGGGATACTCGTGACTACTAGAAGATTCTAGCATACAATTGGAACATTCTAGAAGAAGTTTTCTGGATAAGTCGGCTTGGATGATTACTAACTAATCAAGTGATGATCTGAACGATATATAAGGACCATGAAGGTCCCAAGTTTGTAGAAAATTTATATATGGTCAAGGAATAAGAATATAAGAAATATATTATAACATCAAGATAAGATGCTGAGTAAGACAGAAAGATACGTCTCAATTCAAGAGATTACATTGCTAAGCGCGCAAAGTGGGGCGCTGAACAAGATACTGCACTTGAATACTTGAAAAAACTGATGACTACTTATCCAATTCTACAACTTCCACAAAAAGGCTTTCCTTTTATTTTAACAACTGATCTGTCAACGTTAGGATTAGGTGCTTTGTTGGAACAACGAGTGGGAGATAAAATACATACTTTGGGCTATTATAGCAAGACGTTGCTTCCGGCCGAAACTAGGTATCCCATCAGAGAACTTGAACTTTTAGAGATAGTTCGAGCAACGGAACATTGGGATTATCTCTTACATGGTTCACATTTTACAATTCAAACAGACCATGAGAGTCTTCAACAACTTGCCAATCAAAAACAAATACATAGTAATCGAATCATTAGATGGCTTGAGAAATTATCTCGATATGACTTCACTATTTGTCATATACCTGGGACCGAAAACCCGGTAGCTGATCTTAGTTCTCGATATTCGGTGGGACTGATTCTAATTGATGATATTACTATAGACGCTAATGAATGGAAGACACTGTATGAGACTGATGCTGACTTTAGTGAGATTTTTAAAACTCTTAAAGATGAAGAAACGACAGGAATTATACGAGACCGGGATACCATGAAGAATGGAGGATTTTTACGACATTATAATTTATATGACGGGTTATTATATTTCAAAATCCCAACCAACCCAGAAGCTGAAGCGATTCGTTTATGTGTACCACACATTTCCCATCTTCGCAAAAATATTATCACCCATTATCATCAAATGTTGATCCATCCTGGACGATATAAGACATATTTGGAAGTTGCAAGGTATTTTTATTGGCCACGAATGTTCGGATTGATAACAAGTGGTTACCACATGTACTACGTGTCAAACTGCTAAAGCAACGTCCAAGAAAATTGGATTTTTGAAATCACTTCCCATACCAGAGGGTAGGTGGGATACGATATCTATTGATTTTGTTACCGGAATACCTGAGAGTGCAGGATTTGATATGATCCTCACAATAGTTGACAAATTTTCTAGACGATGTCACTTTATACTGTGTGAAAAAACCTCTTCAGGAGCTGATGTTGCTGTCTTACTTATTAATCATGTCATCAAGTATCACGGGTTCCATATACCATCATATCAGACAGAGATATACGTTTCATGAGTGGTTTTTGGAGATGTTTACATCAAAGATTAGGTACTACCCTTAAATTTAGTACAGCTAACCATCCCGAAACCGATGGAAGTTCCGAGATAGCTAATAAACAACTCATTGAATTGAATTAATTAGGAAGTATACTAGAGATAATCTCAATTGGCCCCTGTTTTTACCAATGGTTGAAATGGCATACAATTTGCAGTATAATCATATTGTTAAATCTTCACCCTTCTTTGTTGATTTGGGGAGGGAAGTAAGGAAGCCAGAGTTTCCAGGATTAGCAATAAATGCCGAAAACGAAGAAGCGTTTGATTTAACAGAAAAAATGAAAAGTATTTTATTAAGAACGCAAGAGTAAATAGTGGATGCTCAAGCTGATCAAGAAAAACAGTACAACAAAGGTAGAACAATTTCGGAAATTGAAGTAGGAGATTGGGTTCTCGTGCATAGAGAAACTGTGTTTAACAGAAAGAAATATTCAAAGGTGTTGATGTTGTATTACGGACCTTTTAAGGTAGTGAAAAAGATGAGTACAAATGTGAGAGAAATTGATTTCCCTGCCACGAATTTGAAGAGCAGAGTTATAAATGTAAAGTGGTTAAAACCCTTCAAGATAGACAAGGATAAGGCTTATAAAGGGGTTCCTAGAACAAACAAAGAACTGTTTTATAAAGCAAAGAGAGGAGAAATCAGAATGATTGCAGGAGTGGATTTAGATGAAGTAACATTCGATTTATTTTGGAATGAATGTTTGCCATATCATGCTACTAGGATGAAGATCATTGATTTCAATAGAGAGGTACCACAAAAATACAAAGCAACATTATTAGAGATGGCTAAAGAGAATAGAATCTTGGTTGATGAAAATGTAGGTACAGAAGATGAAGATGATTAAAAAGATTGACAAAGATGAATTACAATCAAATATTTCATTATTATTTTAAGAAGTTAAGAAGAAGAACCAAAGAGGTTTAACAAGATGTATTAAAGATTTCGTGATGTTATTGAACAACGAATATAGATTGTCATAAAGGACTCTTGGAGTGGGAGAGTGTATTGAAGTACGTTAATGAGACCTTCATGGAATCTATATCAGGAAATTAGGGGTTGTTCAACGAGATGAAATTAGCTAAGATGAAAGAGCAATCATAAGAAGACGATAAGCATGTTAGGTTGCTAAAAGAGGGTAACCTTTTAAGATGTATTTAAGAGGAGCTTGAGTCTTATATGATAAAGAGAGAAAAAGGGAGATAGAGGATTATATAGGAAGAAGATATTATAAAAGAAGTAAGAATCAACTCAATATGGATTTATTACCTATATATAACCCAGAGGGCCATATAACGACTATATAAAATAGTAAAATATAAATCTTAGTGGTGATGTGGCAACTAGAAGCTAAGGAAAAAAGCTCAGAAGAGCTTTAACAGTAAAGTATCATTGCTGAGTTCTCATACTGTCTCCCAGAACAGGAAAAAAACCTTGCCTAGTCAAATCAAATATGGATTTATTACCTATATATAACCCAGAGGGCCATATAACGGCCTAGTCGATCAACTCTATTGGAGAAAAGACGTAAGAAGACAACGCTAGTCAGTTCTAAAACAAGATTGTTTAGAAAATTGCAAGTTTCTAAATGTTTTAGGTAAACTGGGGCGATCCAGTTAATAGGAGTTAGAACACTTGCTAACAGTTGATTTTGTCATCAAGCTGGATAAAAGATATAAGTAAGGAAATTATAGTTGCTATGGTTTACTAGCAACAAGAGACAAATGGAAGTTACAGTAATAATAATTTAGGCAAATGCAAGATAATTATAGTTGCTTTAATTTAGCGTTAAGAAAGGAATTTATTAACATATAAGAAAGGGGGATTTAGCCCTTGAAATGTTAATAAAATGAGAGAAAAAGAGCAAGGATAAATAAGATCAAGTTAGTCAGTTAATACTAAAGAGAGTATCAGTCGTGATATAGTTAAGCTTATAAGTTAGTTAGTATTAAGAGGATCAGTCGTTATCTTTGAATAAGTCCACGAGACCGTTTAAGTAAAATAAGAAACATCAGGGTAGTGAGCCTTGCAAGCCAGTATTAGTAAAGAGACGGGTTTGTAAAACAAAGATTGTCAGATTGGTTCTATAGTGTAGTAGTTAACACATCTAGCGAGAAACTAGAAGACCTGGGTTCGATCCCCAGTATTTTTCACTAGCAATGACCCAAGGTAAGACTTCCATATTAAGCGATAAAATTTGAGAAACCCACTTTTCATCTAGGCACACCATTGTACCGTCTATTTTATATCCCAAATATTGTTTTTTTCTGAAACAAACGACATTTATACAAATTAAGCACCAATGGGCAGATTTTTCAACCCAAACGGTATTGGAAGTCGTAGCTGACCTTTATCAGAGTAAATTCCTTTATTTCTTGATAGTTTTCTACAAACTATACACCCTAGGTAAACGTCTCTATTTATCTTATTCTAACTATCTTCATCCTTTCTATCTTCTAATCCAGCCTTGTCTTTATCACTCCCCTTCAAATAAACATGTTTTCTATGAATCTTGTTGGTTTGTGATGACTAAAAGTAGTTGGATCCAATGCTTTGGTTAGCATATCTGCTATGTTATACTTAGTATTAACATAGTTCAACCTTACCTGTTTATGTGCTACTTGTTGAACAGAGGTTTGTTGAGATTGATTAGTAATCATGTTTGTTAGTTGTTATTTATTTTATGGTATGAAGTGTGCTGGAATATTCTAGAGAATTCTATGTGTTGCAGGGTGTGCGCGATCACGCAACTGTGGTGCAGAAAAAGGGATACTTGTGACTACTAGAAGATTCTAGCATACAATTGGAATATTCTAGAAGAAGTTTTCTGGATAAGTCTGCTTGGATGATTACTAATTAAGTGATGATCTGAATGATATATAAGGACCATGAAGATCCCAAGTTTGTAGAAAATTTTTATATGGTTAAGCAATTAAATGCCTCAGATTAAATCCTGCATTGATGACAAATTAAATGAGGAATTTAAATCTGATTACAAATCAAATGAGGGATTTAATTAGCCGATTCTAATAGAAGAAATATATATTATATATAAGTAGCTCAAGATATCCTCTTAAAAGGTATCTTTGAAAAGTATCGAAAAATAATATTAAAGTATGAATACTATTAATACTTACATAGAGAGGATCACCTCTGCTCAACAGACCGCCCTGAGCATCAGTGTACAACTCATCCGGAGCTGCGTAAATATCTTTCTCTAAGGGATGA
Source organism: Nakazawaea wyomingensis (assembly GCA_030567715.1). Taxonomy (NCBI): domain Eukaryota; kingdom Fungi; phylum Ascomycota; class Pichiomycetes; order Alaninales; family Pachysolenaceae; genus Nakazawaea; species Nakazawaea wyomingensis. The sequence goes on along the minus strand of JAJLSQ010000063.1, from coordinate 67,350 downwards.
CAACAATTCTGTTAATAATAATAATAATTTGAAGGCCTGATTGTTTCGAGCGCGCGACCATATGATATATTATGGATGTGGGATACAGACTATTTAGATCTTTTAACAATGGGGGTTCTTTAATTCTACGTGTATATGTGCTTAATAAACGTAATGATGCTTAATTATCTATATAAACTAAACTGAACGAAGTCTCCCTTAAAAACTCACCTTGATTTCAGGGTAACTTCTACCTAAAACCAAAACTCGGTTTCCAATAAGGAAACCCAGTCACAATAGCTACAGTAACCCCTGACTTCCAAGGGGTGGGCAAGACCCCAAGACCTAACCCCTAAGTTGAGAGGCATGATGGTAGTGCTGAGGGCATTATACATCATAGGAATTAGTCCTAATTGATGATTTTAGTAAGATAAAATTAAGATTGGATGAAAAACTTCCTCAGATAGCATTCGAAGCAACTATTATTTGGATCTACCTCTCATGGAGCGCACCAGAGCCTTAAACACTGTGTACTTTCCAAAATATGCTTCAAAGACTCACATTCGCCGATGCGACAGCTGATGATATCCCGCCTCATCCTTGATAAAGACAAGGCTGACTTAGATATGAGTAGCATACTGTTGGACATATGATGATTTTCAACATATGTCTGTGAAATCATAAAAACGTTATTATGCAATAACTACAATTTTAAGCCCCAAAAACTAAATCTGAAACAAATAAGATGTTTCAAGATAACATCAATTACACTAATTACATGCACTAATTGCATATTTATTATTACTATTTCTATTAATAGCATCCAATTGAAGATCAATTGCAATGATCAACAAGTTTCATGTTATCCATTAGAACCTTAATTATTTTATAGTACCTTTTTTACTTTTTATTATCATTAGTTCATGTTTCATATTTTATTATTTTGTTTTCAATTAGCTCTTGTTTCATATGTCTAGAAAGCATATAAAAGAAGCTGATTTCACTTAGAGATTTGAATAGAAGAATTGAGATCCTTCACACCAGGAAAATTCATATCAAGATTCAGCTATCTACAAGTGACTTTTACTTTACAATACGATAATATACATTATATTATTTATCTAATTATCAATTAACTATGGAATTCGAAAACGACATTACCGTGATCTCGGGCATTCAAGAGAATCAGGAAGACTCAGTATTGCAAAAGTCCCATACATACATAGTCTGAAGAGGATGGGTTAGAGAGGCTGGGTTAGAAGATAGTAAGGGTGAAGGTAGTTAGAATAAGATAAATAGAGACGTTTACCTAGGGTGTATAGTTTGTAGAAAAATATCAAGAAATAAAGGAATTTACTCTGTTAAAGCTCAGGCTACGACTTCTAATAATCCTGCAATTACATCAAACCATTAGCCACTCCAGTTCCATACACTCCAACATCTCTTACCAACGTCTTATCACCCACAATCTCTAGGTGGTTTCTCATTTATTGATATTCAACGTCAACTTCAAAGAAAACGAGCTAGATGGAACTATCAAGCTCAAGCTCTTCGTGACTCTTCAAATCGTCCTTTTATCATCTTCGATCATATCTTCAGTCTTTCACCCACTGGTACATTCGACGCCTACATCCTAGATTCGGATTAAGGAATCGGATTAAGATCTCGCTATGTCCCATGGTATTATCTTTTTTACCGCTCCACGATTGACCAAATCCTCTTCTCCCTTACTCGTCTCAATCGTGCCCTTAAAGAAGCCCCTCAACCAAAGGTCAAATTCCCCATCATATACCTACACTTATCATTCCAATTGTGTGCTAGAATCTTCTTGTACTCACGAGTATCCCTTTTTCTGAGCCACAGTTGTGTGATCGGGTGCACCTCAACACTTTCACGCTGCTTATATGGGATCCTATTGTTATGACGAAACTGAAATATGTCAGGTCAGAAAACTTCGTGGGTGTTGGATGGAGGAGAGGTGATGTGTGTGTTAGTATTTCATACTTGTATGCATTATTTTCGATCTTTTTCTAGAGAATATTTTGAGCTACTTGTATATAATATAATATATTTCTAAACACTTCGACTTACTATTGTCTAATTAAATCCCTCAATTGATTTGTCATCAATGCGGCATTTAATCTAGGGGATTTAATTGCTCAACAACCACACCATATATTGCAGGCATTAACATTCAAAAAGATGCTGATTCAGATGCTTGTGATGCTACAACTTATCGCTCCATTGTGGGAAACTTATATTGTTGGTTTATTGTTAAAGCATTTAAGGCTGCTTATAGAGTTTTGAAGTATCTTCAAGGCACCAGAAAACATGGGATTTGGTATAGTTCTTCGGGTTGGAAATCCAAGAAACATAAAACTCCAGAGCTGGAACTCCATGTCATTATTTGAAGCTTGCTGAACGTGCTGAGGTTGATTAGTAATCGTTTGTTATTTGTGATTTGTCTTATTGTATACATGGCGTGTGCTGGAATATTCTAGAGAATTATTCAATGTGGCGTAGAAAAAGGGATACTCGTGACTACTAAAAGAAGTTCTCTGGATAAATCGGCTTGGATAATTACTGATCAAGTAATGGCCTGAATGATATATAAGGAAGGACCTTGAAGTCCCAAGTTTGAAGAAATTTTTACATGGTTAGGTAATAAGAATATAAGATATATATTATATAACATCAAGATTAGAGAGAAAGTTTGTTATCAAGTTGCTGAGTAAGATAGAAAGGTATGTCTCAATTCAAAAAAATAGAACGAATGAACAATTCCTTATCAATCAAAATAATGATAAGCCGACTGAAATCCTGGGAATTATATTATTATCTTCTCTATCTCATTTGTATGTCTATATATCTCTATCTGCATATCTAGCGTTTTCTCTCTTACAGTTTTTACTGACAAAAAACTGCATTCCCTTCTTGAAATAAGGCCCGATTCCGAGATGATTGAATCACACTGCATCGAAGTGGAGTTTTTCGAGAGTCAAATAATAAAAGCAGAATGCATATGAAAGGTGATGGGTGTTGTTTTTATGGGTGTTGTTGACCGTGACGTTATATTTAGATTACATGACCTAGAAGTGTCACAAGATGTTGAATAGAAACAAATATGCTTTAGATCAATCGGGTGATAATATCCTAAATAGATCATCAGATGAATAAAATTTATAGCAGATACTCTTCTGTACAGTTTTATAAAATTTATCAATAATAAAGGTTCTGTTATTCACTGGCTAATAATTCTATTATCACAGAAATTATCATTTTAAGTATAATAATATTACTTGCCACGAACTCTCTCTCCTTTGATCAAAACTATGTATGATTTCATTATCAGTTTCTAGATATAAACTTTTCATATTTATAGTAGAGGTTAACGAGAAAGAAGGCATAAAGGAAGAGGGGAAAGGTCATATGATATGGAGTCCACTAAAACTGAATATGAGGAGCTCCTATAGAAAGCTTCAATTGCATACTTCTAAATATCTTTAGCTCCCCAAATCTAAACCTTTGGGCTTGAGAAAGGCATTGGAAAATATGTTTTATTAAATCAAAGATTGTGATTCTATATATATTTATTACAATCATCATGTTGTGTTTGGTCAGTTGCGCGATGGATTTGAGTTTTTGGACTACTTACAAAAAGTTGAAGGTGAAAGTTTTGAGGTTATAGCCGTACATAAATTCGGAAAAAACTATTACTCAAAAATCTCAGCTTTTGGAAGCATAATGGATATACTGTACATCACCAGCAAGTAACAAAAAAATTTATTTATTCAAGTTCTCAATATAGAATCTTTTAGTTATTATTGAGCCTGCCTGTTGATTACAAATGATCTCAAAATAGAGAAAGAACAGTAGCGAAAAAAAGGTAAAAAATTTCTCACACATAATAAATTATCTTCGGTTTGTATTATAGATCTGATCTATCAATTCATTAACACGTGAACCAATAAAAAAGAGACACCATTCAATAAGTCCGAGGAGTCAGTCAAGCTACATTATTCTCTGATAAAAGAATGCTTGAATACTAAATTTTTTGTATTGACAATTTAATGAAGAAAGTTTTCAATATTGAACATTTTTTTCTATATTGAAAACTTCTGCATCAAGAAATACAGAAATTTACTCTGTTAAAGTTCAGGCTACAACTTCCAATAATTCAGAGTTCACCATTCGTGCATAAAAAAATAGCGAATAGATTCTGTTTTTTTTTTTTTAGGTACCAAATTTCAGATATTGTTGAAATAACAACAGCAATTTAGGTAATTCGAAGAGGTTATGGAGGAAACATCAAACTACGGAACATTTATTTTCGTTATCAATTAAATCGCTTTTCAAATTATATAATAAATACACTTGATCACCCCAATAATAGAGATCATTCTCTCAGTTGTTGTCGTTGTATCAACTTTATCTCAGAATCGAGCTTGTCGCATTGTCTCTTGGTCTCCAACAACAAGTTAATGGTTTGCAATAGTTGATCATGCTTTTCACATACTCTGGCTGTAGGCATGATAGGCTTCAGTGGTACTTGCAATTCATTCAATAAAGCATTCACCTTGGCTTGAACGACAGGTTTAAAAGTTGTGAGCCTTGAAGATCTTAGTGTCACACCTGGCAAAAGCTTTTCCGTATGGTCGGAAAGACCATACAACAGCTGTTCATCTGGTGTGAGCTTTTTAGCAAGTAGAGTTGCTGCCTGTGAGGGAGCCTTCTTATGTTTTTGATCTGAGGGTAACAATCCAGAAACTGAAAGCTTTCTCTTCGGTTGCTGACTTTGCTTTTGTTGATATAATTGATCTTTAGCCTGTGCTTCTGCGATCAACGCAGATGGAGTGGCAGCAGCAGGAGGTATTTGTGGTGGAATCGGAGTTTCGATTTTTCTCTTCTTGTTTTTGTCTGTCACCAATAATGCATTATAAAGTTGAGTTAAACCTTGAGAAGATTGATACAGCTCTATTGATCCACTGGATTGTGGGGCATCGAGAATCTTCAACAATGCTGCTCTCTCTGACAAGACTTTCTTAGCAGCCAACTCAAACTTTCTGGCTTCGATCACCAAACTCTCCTCTTCTGCAATTTCAGCAGGAGATCTTTTGAGTAACTTTGTAAGATAATCCTTTCTATCCACCTCTTTCTGTTTGTCAAAGGACTTCAACGAGTTGATAATAGTGGCACTTTTCTCATCTGGGATTTCGATGGAAGATACTAACAACTTTTGGGACACTTTGTAGAATCTTTCCTTAAGATCCTCCATAGTTCTATCATCAAACTGGTATCTATCAAGAATAACAGGCCACCTCAAATCGTATTGAATGCAAAGATCAAAAAGATACCTGGTTTCATCAAAACTCCAATCTTCATCCTCCAAATCTTTCTCCTTGTACTCTTTTTCAGTCCCAAACGTGGGTATTTCCAACTTTGTGTTGAATTTTTCAAATGCGTAGGGTACATCCTTGTATAGATCAACAGAGCCTTTCATCCAGTGGAACAACTTTAAATCATCTGTTCTGGCATTATTTTTGAATTCAACCCAATTCCAAGGTGTAGGTTTGCTATTGGAGTTCAATCTCTGTTTGAATTTGGAATTGTTGTTATCTCCTAGGAGGACCGCAGGAGTGTTAGGTCCTATTAAGTTCAGAAGCTCACGGTTGATACCAGTGTCTAGTTAAAAATGTTAGAATAATGTTATCAGAAAAGTCAACTTGTAGGTTTTTTGCTTTATGGGTTGGTTAACTTACATTTTGGTTTCTTCAGCTTTGGCAGCACCAGCTTTTTCTGGAACTTATAGTCCTGTGATATGTTCAATACATCTAGAATATCAGATGACCTGGACATTCCGAATTTAAATGGTTGGTTAGTCTTATTGATGGGATGTGCTTGCTACTCGTTATTTGGTTTCTGGCTCTCTCTCTCTTCGTGTTTTGATTTGTTTCAAAATGAATTTTTTTTTTTAGAGTTGAAAAATTGATAATTTGAACACTACTATTAAGCTGGTCTCAATTACGAACACTATAGTGAGAGAGAGAGAGAAAGAGAGAGAGAGAGAGAAAGAGAGAGAGAGAGAGAGAGAAAGAGAGAAAGAGAGAGAGAGAGAGAGAGAAAGAGAGAGAGAGAGAGATTAGCGACCAGCTGTACGGTTAAAAGTATCTGTGATCGAATTCTCCGAGACATATACTAAGATAGTTAATTGTCTTCTTACAGATTGCAAACAAGAGAGTTCGTCCTGTAATAGATTCGTGGGTTGTCTCAATATGATTCCACTGAGTACCTAGGTAATTTTCGCTTTAATCTTGCCAATGGAATCTGCCTATGAGACTATTCAAAGTTTGTCCTCGTGGAAAGTTGTTGACAACAAGGCTGCTTGCTACTTTCGACACAGCTCCGGACCTTTCTTTATACTATTTGCAATGCCTTTAAAAAGTCTATCTCCACACTTCATAAGTCCCATAGCTCTTGGTTTGACAGAAATTGTCTCATTCTACTGAGGTTCTCATTCCTAGATAAAAGATATTGATTAGATCAACTTATCTAAATGTATATATATATATATTTTTTTTTTGGAAATTTAATTTTTTTTTCTTTCTCCGTGATGTGATTTGAGATTATTTTGGCAGAGAAATAACATAATTCTATTTCAATCGTCTACAAAGAAACAATCTGAGGGTGAATTGATTGGTCCACAACTAGGAAGATGAATCAGTCCTCAAATAGCTTGAAAAGGACGAAGATCAGACCACCCAGAAAGATCTTGACAAATCAAGATGTTGATTTTGATAAGCTATGGGGAATATTATCATCAGCCATTTCTCAAATTCAATCAAAAAACTCATCTAATCTATCGTTTGAAGAACTCTATAGGACATCGTACAATTTGGTGTTGAGGAAATTTGGAAAGCTTTTGTATAAGAATGTATCTGAGGCAATCAAATCGAATTTGTTAGGTAAGGTTAGGGAAACCATTTTGTCGAGGAAAGATGATCAAGATTTCTTAGTGGAGGTGAATAAACAATGGCAAGACCATTTGCTTTCAATGAGGATGATCAGTGATGTGTTAATGTACCTTGATCGAGTTTACTCTAAGGAAAACCATTTACCATTAGTGTATGATGTCGGATTGAACCTTTTTTTGGAATGTATTATAAAACTGAATGATAAAGAGATAGGGAACAAGGTTACCAATATAGTAATCAAAGAGATAAACAAAAATAGAGATACGGGCATTTTAATTGACAAATTTTTGATCAAATCTATAATATACATGTTTGAGACACTAGTGAGTTCAGAAGCCGGTGAAGTGGAGAACTATTATTCTGAATTTTTCGAACCCATATTCCTCGAGTCATCCAAAGTTTTTTACCAGGATATTTCGAAGGAATATCTTTCCTTACAGAATGGATCTATATTCTTGACCAAGATTAATCAATTGATCAAGGGAGAGGAACAAAGAATAGTATTATACTTACCCGACGTGACCCTTCCCAAGTTGATCGACTTGATGAACAGCATTCTCATTGCTAGTAATATCGATACCGTTCTTAAATTTGAAAATGAAGGTTTGAAGAGTTTTGTGGCTAGCAATAATTTGACAATGTTACTGTTAGTTTACAACCTTATATCCCGATACGATAGTGAACAGACAATACTCAAAGTTCTGCTCAACGATGTACTTCTTGCAAATGGGGAAGAAGTTACACTGAGAACTATTGAATCCTTGAACAATTCCAAGAACCATGCATCAAAAAGTTCAGAAGAACCAAAGAAGAAGTCGTCGAGCAAGGAAAATCTGACTCAATTAGCCACTAGATGGATTCAAAGTGTGCTTGAACTCAAGGATAAATACGATATGATCCTGAAAACCAGTTTTGAAGGAAATCAAGGATTACAGAGAACCATTGAAGAGTCATTAGCTCTGTTCTTGAACACAAATAGCAAAGTGAGTGAGTACTTATCATTGTTCATTGATGATAATATCAAGAAATCATTTAAAAATAAAACCGAGGAGGAATGCGAGGCGATTCTTGATAAATCTATTGTTGTTTTCAGATATATTAAGGATAAAGATTTGTTTGAAAAATACTACAAAAGCCATTTGGCCAAAAGGTTGTTGAACCAGAAAAATTCCACAAATGATATAGAAAGAGTCATGATTAGCAAGATCAAGCAAGAAATTGGTCCATCGTTCACTTCGAATTTGGAAGGAATGTTTAGAGATATCAAGATTTCTAGAGAATTAATGAGCGATTTCAAAAGTAAACAATCAGAAAATGGTGATGACCTGATTAGAGAAAATAGCAATAAATCTTTTGTTCTGAAAAAACTTGAATTGGATGTCAATGTTTTAACCAGTACATCATGGCCCATCCCATTGAGTAAAGATCTCACTGTGAATTATCCTGAAGCAATGGAGAGTTTGAAAAATAATTATGAAGAATTCTATTTATCCAAACACAATGCGAGAACTTTATCATGGGCACCAAATTTTGGAAGTGTAGATCTTCGAATGAGATACAAGAAAAAATTGTATGAGATCAACATGTCAACATATGCGGCGTTGATCATGATGCTTTTCAATGACACTGAAGTTGGTCATCAGTGGTCATATGGGGAAATCCAAGAGATGACCAAGATACCCAAAAATGACTTGGCCAGACAGTTGCAATCGTTGGCGGTGGCGCCTCGTTCAAGATTATTGACCAAGACACCCATGTCAAAGGATATCAAAGATGGTGATATATTCACCATAAATGAAAACTTCTCATCTCCGACAACAAAACTCAAAGTTTACACTGTTTCCTTGTCCAATAAGGTTGAAGATGATTCTGAAAGGACAAGGACGATGGATTCGTTGGATAAGGCCAGGAAACATGAGACAGATGCAGCTATAGTTAGAATAATGAAGGCTAGAAAGATTTTAAAACATAATGAGTTGTTGAATGAAACTATTAAGCAGTTGCAACACAGGTTCAAGCCACCACCAAGTTTGATCAAACAAAGAATCGAAGCCTTGATAGAGCGTGAATATTTAGAGAGAACTCCAGAGGACAGAACTGTATACCATTACTTGGCCTGAGCTGTTAGAAATGGTTTAGTTTATTTTAGTAACCCGTATAAGATAAATATGGATCAATGAACAAAACCCCCTTTTCCTTAATGTATATAACCTACTCTACACTACACACCCGCCGTTTTGAGCAGTTTTTCGACGTCGTAAGAGTTAAAATCCCTGAAAAGGCTAAATCCATTACAAATTTCTTTCTTGTGATTGGCCAACACTCGACAGCCCCCAATTTCGCCGGTTACGGGATGAGCTTTCAATCAAAGAACGGAGCGGAATAGGGATCCCACTCTTACTGAGTGAAATTGTATATTAAATAGGCATAGACAGCAGAGACAAAATCCCATTTCTGGAAACTCCTCTAGGAAAAAATTCGCCTGGTTTCCCAAAAAGAAAATAAACGTTGATGGATGATGGATGATGAATCATTGCTGAAGTTAGATATATATATATATATATATATATATATATATATATATAAATATTTAAACCTTTATTCAGTTGAAGTTGTTTCGATTTAAGATAGTTTGTTTAGTCGGTTAATTTAATTAGTCATTCACATACAAAGAATATCCAGAAATGCCTGCTACAACTGCTACAAGTGCTCCAAAGACTTTGTATGACAAAGTCTTTGATGCCCATATTGTACATAAAGATGAATCTGGATCTTATTTATTATATATCGATCGTCATTTGGTTCATGAAGTGACTTCTCCTCAAGCTTTTGAAGGTTTGAAAAACGCAGGAAGAAAAGTCAGAAGAACTGATTGTACTTTAGCCACTGTTGATCACAATATTCCAACAGACTCAAGAGAAAACCTTAAATCATTGGATACTTTTATCAAACAGGATGATTCTAGATTACAAGTACAAACTTTAGAACAAAATGTCAAGGATTTTGGTGTCACTTATTTCGGTATGGGTGATTCTCGTCAAGGTATTGTGCATGTTGTTGGTCCAGAACAAGCTTTCACTTTACCAGGTACCACTGTTGTCTGTGGTGATTCTCATACTTCAACCCATGGTGCCTTTGGTGCTTTGGCCTTTGGTATCGGTACTTCTGAAGTTGAACACGTCTTGGCCACTCAAACTATTATTCAAGCCAAATCCAAAAATATGAGAATCAACGTCGTTGGTGACTTGAGGCCCGGTATCACTTCCAAAGATTTGATCTTGCACATAATTGGTGTAACAGGTACTGCTGGTGGTACTGGAACAGTTCAAGAATACTGTGGTAAGGCCATTGAAAACTTGTCTATGGAGGCAAGAATGTCTATGTGTAATATGGCCATCGAAGGTGGTGCCAGAGCTGGTATGATTAAACCTGATGAGATTACTTTCAACTATTTGAAAGGTAGACCATTAGCACCAAAGGGTGCAGAATGGGATAAGGCTGTTGCATATTGGAAAACTCTTTATAGTGATGAAGATGCCAAATTCGATATAGATTTGACCATCAATGCTGAAGATATTGTTCCAACAATCACATGGGGTAACTCTCCACAAGATGCCGTTCCAATTACAGGTAAAGTACCTGACCCTGCTAATATCACTGATCCAGTTAAGAAATCTGGTATGGAGAGAGCTTTACATTATCAAGGTTTGACCCCAAACACACCTCTCAAGGAAATCACTATTGATAAGGCATTCATAGGTTCTTGTACCAACTCACGTATCGAGGATTTAAGAGAAGCAGCTAAAGTTGTCAAGGGTAAAAAGAAAGCAGCAAATGTCAAGAGAGTCTTGGTTGTTCCAGGATCAGGATTGATCAAATTGAAAGCTGAAAAGGAAGGACTTGACAAGATTTTCAAAGATGCTGGCTTTGAATGGAGAGAAGCCGGTTGTTCTATGTGTCTTGGAATGAATCCAGATATCTTGGATCCTGAAGAACGTTGTGCATCTACATCGAATAGAAATTTTGAAGGTAGACAAGGTGCTTTATCTAGAACCCATTTGATGTCACCAGCAATGGCAGCAGCAGCAGCTATTGCCGGTCACTTTGTCGATATTAGAGAAGTTGAGTATGACAGAAGTGATATTGCCAAGATTTCAGTTGAGCAAGAACAAGAAGACAAGAAGTTACAAGAGGCTGTATATGAACATGAAAAGGAAATCTTGCCAAATGGTGAATCAATAGATGAAGCCATTGCCGACAAACTTTATGACGAACCAGCAGATGATCACACTTTGGTTGAAAAATCAATTTCAGATAAGAAAGTACCAGCTGGAATGGATCCATTTGTTGTCCTTGAAGGTATTGTTGCCCCATTGGATAAGGCCAATGTAGATACCGATGCCATCATTCCTAAACAATTTTTGAAAACCATCAAGAGAACCGGTTTGAAAGTTGGTTTATTCTACGAATTAAGATTTGAAAAAGATGCCAATGGTAAAGATGTGGAGACAGATTTTGTCTTGAACGTTCCACCATACAGAGATGCTGAAATCTTGTTGGTTACCGGTGACAATTTCGGTTGTGGTTCTTCCAGAGAACATGCGCCATGGGCTTTAAAAGATTTCGGTATCAAATCGATCATTGCACCATCATTTGGTGATATTTTCTACAATAACTCTTTCAAGAATGGGTTATTACCAATAAGGTTGGATCAAGAGGTTATTAGAAAAGTTTTATATCCAATTGCCAAACGTGGTGAGAAGATGATAATAGATTTACCAAACCAACAGATCCGTGGTCCAAATCAAGAAGTTTTAGTTGAGCATTTCGATGTTGAAGATTTCAGAAAGCATAATTTGGTTAACGGTTTGGATGAAATTGGAATAACATTACAAAATGAAGAATATATCGACAAGTATGAAGCCATGAGAAGAGATAAATTTTCATTTTTGGAAGGTGGATCCAAGTTGGTTAGACCAATCAAGGGGGCAAAGAAGAGTCTGTACGGTTTGGAAACTCCAGAATGGTGAACCACTGTCTGCCAAGTTTTATATATTTATTTATTATCTATTGATTGCATCTTGTATTTTTAATAATATGCGCTAATTTTACATTTAAATACTTGTCGGCGTAGATATTCAATAGCTTTTTTCTTTACCAGCTCCAGTCTCTGTACATTATAGTTAACTTGAACATAATATTTAGCACTCAATGGTCGTCTAATAGTAAAACTCTGGTACCTCTTGTACCTCTGCTCCCTGTGAATTAACAATTTCTTTTATCTGAATTCACTTTCTTTTACAATTTCTCTTTTATATCAAAATTTAATTTCATCGACAAAGAAATGAATTACTTATTACTCACACTTAAAATCTGTGCAATTTTCTGATTTGAGCAGGCAGATTAGATCTTTAATTCGGCCATTTTAATATCTGGGGAAGATTGAAATTTTTTTTTTATATTACATCCCTTTTATCATTTGGTCTATATAAAAATCAACTTGAACAAATCCAAATGATAATTTTATATGTCATACAATATCACTTCACAACCTATATTTATCACCTCAGGCCAAGAAAAAAGCAGTTTTTTCATTCACGTATGATCAAATCGGAAAAATCTTCATTACTCTCAATATTAAGTCCATTCTCATTAGCCAAATGCAACAAACAGATAAAGCAAAAACTTGTCGAGAGATCATCTCTTTGCTTTTTAGGGTATTTTTTCCCCGTTTGTTGGACAATCTCTTTGAACTTGAAAGCATTATTTGAATTTTCATCCAGCGTTGTTTTTGGTAAAGATTGATCGGATCCCGTTGTAGCACGATTATCATCGTCCTCGCCATGCATTTTATCATCATCCTGGGAATCCTTCAGAGTAGTCAGCAGTAGTTTAACCTCTTTAAAAGAATCCCACAAGTTATCCTTCAATAACTTCACATCAACTCTTTTCGCCACACGTGCAAAATTGATATTGGTAGGTTTAAAACTGGAAAGAGATCTAACTAGTTGTGAGCCATAATTATCACTTTTCGCTCCTCCTCCTACAATTTCATCCTCGTAATCATCGAAGTTTCCTCCATGATCGGTCAAATTCCAGTCATTGGCAGCATTACCGAATGAGTCATGAATTTCTTGAAGATCACCATTAATGAGATCATCGAGCAGCTTATTCCGATAATGCAAATCACCGAAATTATCACCAGTTGTTGTTTGAGAATGAGTTGTACCATCATGCGATGCATTGTAGTCACTCTTTAGATGAGACTTTCTACCAAAGAGTACTGTATTAATAAGCTTATTTGGCTTCAATGAAAGGTATATGAAATTTTTGGTGGTGAACATCTGATCTTCAGGTAACAAATTGAAAGTTGGATTTTTCCACCGGCTCTTGGGTTGAGTAATATTTTTCCCACTTTTGAACAAATTTTCATCATCCAGTTCAACATCTTTGGCAAAAAAATTTATTATTGTTGTATCTTTCTTTGCCCTCTTATGCGTATTAGTACCTTCCAGCTTGTGACTACCAAAGCTATTTAGAGATTTTTCAAGAAGTTGGTTATTATCTAATGCCAGTCTCAAATTTCTAACCTTCCAATGCTCTGGGCCAGCCCAATTCTTACTAGAAAGGTTATCAAAGTAATCCATAATGTTGTGGTCCATTTCTCCAAGGAGACTAGCTTCAACACTTTCCTCAATAAAATTCTCGTTGAATAATCTCACCATTGTCATGTTGGGGCCATCATTTTTACTATTATCTTCGGCATAAAATCTTGATATATCAAATGAGTCTCCTCCATTGATCTTTGAGCCATCATTGAAATCACAACCAGCTCCTCCAATATCATCAAATCCAACATCATCATAATCATTATCATTATCCAGTTGAGACTCTGTTTTCTGAAATTGCTCCAAAATACTTATCGGATTTCCATCGTTTAAAGCAATTTGTTTCAATGAGTCCATAGAAGGGCAAATCTCCAATTTTTCCAACCCTGTACCTGGGCCTAAAATGTTTCGTATTGATTTCAAATCTATCTCTTTCAGTTTCGCTTGTGGTAGTTCTATAATATGGGTGTCTTGCTCTGTGTTTCCAACCCTACCGTAAATGTTAGGCTTTGCCAGACTGAACCCAGTAGCACCAGTAGCATCAAACAACACTCTAATTGAGGAATCTATATGCAACAAATTCATCAACAAACTTTTTGCCCCACCTTCATCAAATTCAGTTAAAGTCTTTTTGAATAAAGGGTCCAATATTATTTCACTATTGGTTTTTTTGATCTTCAACAGCTTAAAAGATTTGACGAGACTCGCAGAGCTTTTCTTATTTTTCTTCACCACTTTTTTATGCAGTAGGTTGATATCATCATTATTTTCATCTTCATCATCATCATCGTCGTCGTCGTTTCCCTCGTTCTCCTCCTGGTCATTTACATCTTCGTTTTTTCTTGTGGCTAACCCACTTAACAATCTCCCAGTTTCAGTTGCTGCTGAATCTATCCTTGAAGTATAAATCTTGACACATCCGTCAAGTGTTGCCGAGGCCTTTTGGAAATTGATCCCATCTCCTTCACGTAGCACCGAGAGATCGTGGAAGTAGTCGATCAATGCCACATCCCAACTATTTGATGCGTTGATTTTCTAATTATATGTTACCATGGTTAGTAAAAACTTCTTCTAAGAATATAAATGCCCAAGCCAAGAAATAATAAAAGGTTACTCACGTTATCAGTAGCAAGTTTGATCCAATTTTCGAAATCGGCCTTGGTGAATACACTAGATGAAGCACTCAACGCTATACTCATCGTCTCCACTTTTGAAGTTCGTCCAATAATATCCTATGAGATGATGATGAATGGTTGAAAGCATATGCTATATTGAAAGCATCTAGTTTCAATTAATGAGGAGGTAAAAGGATAATAGTTTTAGTGTATACAAACAGCGTTTCTTCAGTCAGTGAATGAATGGCCTTTTATAGATCAATCCAAATGGTTTAAGTTAGCGAGATGGAATTTTTTGATTCTTCACCAAAATGTAAACAAAAAAAAAAAAATTAATTTTGAATCTGCAGCTAGCTAATAATGATAATCATACACCAGAAAGCTAACTCGAGAGTCGACAATACAATGGATTTAGAGCATAGCTATACTGTTGGAGCTTGACTTGATATAGCTAGAAATATAACCAAAGAATTAGACAATACAGATGCTATCATCACCTGTACGAAAAACAGAAACCAAATGTTCCTAGACTGACTTTGAGGCTGAGATTTACAAGAACTAGAATCAGCATTGAGTCTCATCATGCTTGCGACGACGACTCTGCTCCATGCTTTGATGATTTGCTAAATTATAGGAATGGTACTAAGACTCTGCGGATGAGAAAGTTAGCCTATACTAGGATCAGGGAATTTAGAAGGGCATATGGAAGTTACTTCAGTATTAGTTAAAAAGATTTTATAGCTGTGGTTTTCAAGATTTGACAACGGCGGTTGGGAAAAGCGATTTTATGTCAATTAATTAATTTTTCCCGTACACAAAAGGGAAGACAATTTTTAGAAATCCGTGTTTGTGGTGCAATAATAGAGTTATAGAGCCGTTTGTGGATCAATTCAATATTTAATTTGCGATCATAATTTAACTTAATCTCTTCCTTTTATTATTACTTCAAGATCTTTGTCTTAAATTCAAATAAAGCTATACAAAACGATATAGAAAATATTCAAACCTCGTTTAATAGCAACCCCCTCCACAAGCGAAACAATAGCTGTTTCAAACCACAACAATCCATTTTCTAACTCTTTCAAAATGAAATCCATTAGATTGATGAGAAATAGAATCAAGGAAAGTTTCCAGAAATTCCACTACGGAAGAAAAGATTTCAATTTTATGGCCATTGATATTGAGTGCCGTGGAAAATCAGAAGCTACCGCTGTTCAAGCTACTATCACCGAATTGAAATCTGCTCCAATAAGAGAGCACAAATCTGCTGCAACTACAAGCCTTAATGGGTCCATAAAGAACCATTCCAAAGGTTTCAGACTATATTTCAAATCACTTATTGAAAGAAACCAAGAGCAATGTATTGCCTCCAAAAGTTACGAGGAAGTTTATAACTTCAATTTCAAGACGACATTTTATGATTTCAAAGCAAGATTAGAAAATCCTGTTTTAATTACAGATGCACCAGTTGAATCATTTCATTCTACTACCAAGAATGTTCAATTCAAACAACCACAATCACAAATCACTGATGAGGAAAGTAGCGCTGATGAGGAAGGTAGCGCTAAATTCCCAGATATCAGCAAGACTTTGATTTCCATCGCCGACTCAATTATCGGTTCAATTGATTTTACCTGTCACTGCATTAATTGTATCAGAAAAGCAGATTTCTTAGACACTGGTGACTTTGCAAATTTCGTATATGGAGAAAAACGATCTAGCGCTTATGTGACAAATTGCAAAATGGAAGCTCACTCGGGCTCGACAAACTCATCAGCTTCAACAACCAGATCTAGGACTGTTACCTTTAATCCTTATTCGACTTCCGTCACCATTATTCCTGACTCCACTGCAATAGGTGTCGAAGATATTGTACCAATAAATGATTATCAGCAATATGACTATCAAAAAGAATATTATGGTGATGATGACGACTGCTCATCCGACTCATCCGATGAGGAATTTCGACATCAATGGGAAAGACAAACACAACAACAACAACAAAGCTTAACGGATGCAACAACTCCAACTGATGCTGCCATTGACTCAATTCCAATGAAAAGTGATACTTCTTCAAGTATTCCAGACTATTGGTCTGACTTTAATGTGAAGAGTACACTGTCCACTGCGGAGCCAAATGGTGATGAGTTGGATTCTTATCCTTCAATCGATAATGATGTTGTTGTTGCCTCATCAAATGTTGGCAATGTTCAGAGGGACTCTTTATTGTTTTTAAATTATGTTTGACGCATAATATGAGAAGACTGCTGGTAAAGTTTAGTTGCTAGTATTTCTCATCTCAAGAATTTTTCTTTCAAAACCAATATCATTATTTGTATATATTAATTTTATGACTTTATTCTAGTTTGTCAATTTTAAGTTCTCAATATCTCAACTGAATAATAGTGGACCTACCTATTTCTAGTTTCAGATCAGATAGACATTGAGATAATTATTACTTATATGTTATCTGAAGATCGGAATCACCTGATTCCGTTTATCAGGTACCTCGTCAGATTATGATACGGAGCTTTGCTGTGTCTTTAGATTGTAGTGTATTATTGAGAAGAGTTTTCTAATTGATATCTCATTTTGATACTTCTCAAAAATCTTTTTTCCTTTATTTTTTATAGATAAGCAAATTAATGAATCCCTTTTCAGAGAGAAGAAGTTCAATTGAAATTAGTGGGAATGAAAATCCTTTGGTGATGAATAACCCTTTCTCAATTATTAAAAGAACTGTATATTATAATGGTGAGTGATAGTTGTATTTTGCTATACAATGTATAAATCTTTTGGTTAAAAGAAAGCTTTTTATATCATTTAAATTGAAATTTATGGAACTTTTTTAAATCCCAAAAATGATTTGCCAATTGATAACATCCCTTCTGGAAAGTTCCATACCTTAAATACTACTTAATTTGGAAATTCTTCGATTACCGGATTAGATAATTAGCAAGAGTTACTTATTTAAACAAAGACTACACACTAATACAGACATGCCACCTTCTTCTAGTAACAAACTTTAGCGAAAGATAAAAATAAACAATAAGTGAAAGATAAAAAATAGTTAAAAATTAAAAAATTAACAATAAATGAACAGTAAAAGAAATCAAAATGTTATTATCAATTAAAAATTTTCATTTCACTTTCTGACGGTATCACACCCACGGGGGAAGAACCCACTTTATTCATACTGAGTCAATTTTCAATTGCGTATTCGATTGAATTAACAAAATAAACGTAGACTAAACCAAAAAATGAAATGGAAGAAATCAAGAACAAAAAAAAAGATGCTACCAAAGTATAGTTGAAGATGTAAAAAGTAGTACTGGTAAACAGAAATAGTCGATGAGAATAGTAATAATAAAAAAAAACAAAATAACTAAACAACAAAAATATAATCAGCTTCTCTATCAGCGTAATAAAACAGTAGTATATTTGACTTTTTTTTTCTATTCGAAATCTCTTAAAAAGGCTTTTTTTCAAAATCCAAATGGATTATCAGCAGTTGCATTTGCCAAATTTGCCCTACCGGTTTTCTGTGGTTGGAGTCCTCCACCATTACCAAATCCGAACCCTGTTGGTTGTGGTTGCAAAGGTTGTTCCTGTTGTTGTTGGAAACCTCCAAATTGTGGTTGTTGTTGTTGCAGTTGGCCAAATGAGGTAAAAGGCTGTTGTTGCTGTTGTTGTTGGATTGGGTTAGGGGAAATTGAAGTGTTTTGGAACAAGGCGGACAAATTGTTCATACCAAATTGCTGCTGTGGTTGCTGTGGTTGTTGTTGTTGTTGGTTGAAGAACCCAGTTTGTTGAGGTATTTGGTTGAACATACCAGTCTGTTGCAGTGGCAAGCCTTGTTGGCCGAACCCGTTTTGCATGTTGAGAGATGGTTGGACTTGTTGCAGTGGTGGCGATTGGTTGAAAGTGATTTGCATGCTGAGAGCTGGTTGGGTTTGCTGTTGCTGCATTTGAGGAAATGGATTGCTGCTGTTGACAAAATTATTGCCAGTCTGCTGTGGTGCACCAAAAGTTGTCGTGGCGGCCTTTGGCATCACGTTGAAATTGTTATTGTTGTTATTAAGAGCACCACCTGTTTGCTGGGAGTTGAAGCTGGTTGCTGGGATGGCAAGATTACCACCGGTTTTTTGAACAAGCATTTGACCAAACGACGTCTGTGGGACAAATCCACCAGTTTTTTGTAATGGTAAAGACATCGTCGTAGTTTGTCCAAATGATGTTGTTGGCATTGATGATATGGCATTGAAACCTGTTGGTTGGAGAGATAACAGCCCTCCGGTTTTCTGCATTGGCATCATGCTGGTATTGCCAAATGAAGTTGCAGGCATTATCGAGATTCCATTACCGTTCGTTGAAATTGGTAACAATCCACCAGTTTTTTGTAACGGAACAGCTTGTTGTTGTTGTTGTTGTTGTTGTTGTTGTTGTTGTTGACCAAAGGACGTGATTGGCATTGCCATTGCGTTACCGTTAAATCCAGTTTGTTGCAATGGTAATAATCCACCAGTTTTTTGTAATGGCATCATCAAACCACCAGTTTGTTGAACACCTCCTGTCTTTTGTAATGGCATCATCAATCCACCAGTTGGTTGAACACCTCCCGTTTTTTGCAATGGCATCATCAATCCACCTGTTGGCTGCATGACAAATCCACCAGTTTTCTGCAATGGCATCATGAGCCCAGTCAGTTGCATTGGAATCAAACCAGTTGGTTGAGCAGTGATGAATCCACCAGTCATCTGAGTTGGCATGAAGTTACCAATTGGTACAAACCCAGTTGGTTGAGCAGCAAGGAATCCACCACCGGTATATTGAGTGGCCATGGTACCACTTGTCATCTGTGGGAGTAAACCTCCACCGGTCTTGAGCGGTTGCAAAGTTGGAGCTGAAGGTTTCAGAGCCACAGGAGGAGGAGCAGCAGCAGTGCCAGTCTTGTTGGAGTC
The DNA here is from genome assembly GCA_030567715.1 of Nakazawaea wyomingensis. Taxonomy (NCBI): domain Eukaryota; kingdom Fungi; phylum Ascomycota; class Pichiomycetes; order Alaninales; family Pachysolenaceae; genus Nakazawaea; species Nakazawaea wyomingensis. The sequence continues at coordinate 47,716 of JAJLSQ010000063.1, read as the reverse complement.
CATTGGTTTGATGTTTATAAGATCAGAGATGGAGCCATTGAACTGTTGAGTTGGCACAGAGGAAGGTCTCGAAGGTGGTTGTTGTTGCTGAGCCAAGTTCATCTGAGAACCGGTCTGCACAGCAGGTTTGACGGCCCATGCATCATCGTCGAATTGTCCATTAGGAGGTGCCTGTGGAGCACTTCCTGTCTTGGTAGGACTCAATTTGGAGCCATCAACCCTATCATTGACTGCGACTCTATCAGTGTTCAAAGTACCGTTTGGTCCTTGGAAAATACCACCACCATTGGCAGGGGCAGGAGCAGCAGCAGCAACATTTTTACGATCAAACTTATTGTCCAAATATTTCATGACACGCAATATATCACCTTCCCTCAATCCTAAAGTTCTCAACAAGGATGGAGTAATATCTTCCAAAATGTTTTCATCCATCTGTTCTCTATCAAAGTTCATCTGATAACGTTGACAGTTATTCACATCAACACCACAATTGAGGAAAAATTCAAACCAATCATATTGTGGACCTTTGCCCGTAACCGAACCAGAAGATCTCTTGACGTTGATAGCACCTGTCTGTTGTGGACGCATAGGTTGTGGAGGTGGATTCTCCTCCTTAGGTTGTGGTTTATAATTCTCCAAAGACATACCGGTGACTCTTTCAACGTATTCCAAATCTTCAGTGGACAACTTTGGTGCCGAGACTGCAATCTTGACACCATTTGTCTTGTGAAGATGAATCTTACCATCAACACAACCCAAGAATTCAGCTTCAACTTTGAAGGCACCAGATCTGTCGATCCAAGTACGAACTCTATGAGGGTTAGGTTTCGATTTATCCTCCTTGTTGTTATTATTATTACTTGCCGATGAGGAAGAAGTGTGTCTCTTGTCACGTTTCAGTCTTTCTCTTTCATCATATTTACGAATTTTGTCTCTTTCATCCCTGTCACGGATTTCTCTTTCCCTTTCCTTATCTCTTCTAGCACGACGTCTATCCTTTTGTTGATCTTCCAAATCTCTCTCTCTTTGGGCATGTTCAGCTTTCAATTTTTCCTTTTCTCTTTCTCTCTTCTTCTTCTTATTTGGATTGGCAACTCTTTGACTAACTTTCGAGAACAAATTTGACGAAGAATTTGGTTTCATCGATTTATTCAACTCAACATAATTGGAGGGAACAACACCTTGCTCCCCGGTATCAATAACTTCCACCATCCACCAATCTTTGGACTTCTTATCGTTAATGATGTAAACTGTATCGTTTTCCTTGACAGTCAATTCATCTTCTGTCGCAGCATCAAAATCAAATATAATAGTACCTGTTCTACGGCCCTTTGAAGTTGATGGCACAGAGGCAGCCTTCACTTCTTTTAACCCTTTCATCGACACGGCACCTTTGACATCACCCAAGACTGAAACTATTGTCACAGCAGCATCTTTAGAACCTGCATGCAATTCAATACTTGAAAAAGGTTTATCAAATTCTAAGAAAACATGCTTCTTTTCATGGCTGAAATTTGACAAGTTCAGCACTTTCCACTGTTTAGGAGTAGCACCAGTTGATGCATCAGGTGATAAATAAACCATGGCATTACCGATACCCAAAGTGCTTTTGATTTTCTTATTCTTACCATCAATCTCTTGCACTGGCCAGGTAAAGAAATCATCTTTGTCCATATCATCCAAGTTGACATCTTCATTATCGTAATCATCATCATCACCATCATTAGTTTGGGATCTTCCCATGTCAGGTCTAGATGGCATTCTTGGGGCATCAAAATCGTCTCCACGAGATAATACTGGCTCAGCAGCACTAGAATAGCCCCCTCTTCCGTTCTCCTTTGATGGGAGTTGTGGTGGTTGTTCCACAGCAGGTGGGGTTTGATCTATTCTCTTTGGAGGTGGTAAAAAACTAGCCAGATTTGCTGTAGAACCATAGGTTGTTGACAGTAATGGGGCCACTGCTATTGGAGCAGCCAGAATTGCTGAAGCAGGACCTGGAGCCAGACCACCGATTTGGATGTAATTGGCTGGCACAAATCCAAATTGTGATTTATTCAAACCAACCAAGATCCAATCCTGATCAGTAGTATCATAAATGTCAAAGACATTTCCCTCTTTAAAAGATAATTCTTCATCAGTTTGCTTATCATAATCGAACAATGCCACAGCAGTACTGATAATAGGCGCTACTTCGATGTAATTGGATGGTACTAAACCAACGGGTTCTTGAGCATCAGTGCCAACAACTCTCTTTTTCACCTTCCACCAATCGTCAACGTCCGACGTCTCCAAGAGGTATAACAAGTCATTTTCCGAGACCGACAACTCTTCTTCATTCTGAGCCTCATAGTCATATATGGCCTTGTAAATACCAATGAATGATGTCATATTGGGTCAGTCAGCCAGTCAGTCAGTCAATGATTGATCTGTGTATGACAACCACCAGTACAAATTTATTTATGAAAAAAAAAAAAAAAAGATACAGACTCCAAACTAGTATGCGGTAGAATTAGAGTTGTTTTTTTCTTGTTCCGTATCTTGGATGCACAAATGAAAGAGTAGTATATGTCAAATGCAAAATTGTAGTTGTATAAATTATGAATAGTAGTAGTAGTTTCGCTGGTCTTTATTGGTGTCCGCCCTTCTTGATCACTTTTCCATCCACCGGCTGGGTTTGGTTTTTTTTGTTTTTCTTTTGTGGAAAATTGATTGAAAAAGGCAAGAGTAGACAAAAACGGTTATAATTACTGTGTTGGGAAGTCTGGGAAACTTCCTTTGGCGGATCAGATCATGTAATCTTTGTGAAATAATAGATATAAGTAGATATTAGGTGTTAATAACATAACATACAGGTGGACCGATAAGAAAGTCAAAGAATGCTGAGATCTACTCTCACAAAAGTTATCAATTTTTAGTCAAACTGATCAATAAATGATCAATATTCATCATATCCCTAGTAGGAAAAAATGATAAAAGAACATATCAAAAACAATCAAAATATATACATATATATTTCAAATAATTATCGATGACCACACTGAATTATGGAGAATTTATCAACCATTGATCAAGCACTTAGAAGGGGTTTTTTATAATAATGAGAAGAAAAACCTGAAATTATTTCTCAAGATGCTTCGATAGCACCATATTTCAATTTTAAGTGTCGAAATGACAGGCTTGGAAAAAGCTTATAATTATACTTTTCAACCGTTCAAAGGGATGATCTGTTTTATAAAACTGGTGGTTTGATTCCTTCAAAGGTTGATTCAAGTATTTATGATCTTATATCTTCAATAGATTGAACAAGACTGAGGCAATTCTTTCTTGTGATGATAATACCTTAGGCTCAGTTAGAACTAAAACCGATTATCTTATACAAAATTCTTGGCCTGAGGGATTTCACACAGCATTTTATTTGGGCTCATATTTCAAGAAAAAGAGAGAGAGAGAGAGAGAATCACTATCTTTTGAAACAAGTGAAACAAAGCAACCATTTACGTCTGTAATGATTAAATTTGTACTCGTAATAAATGTTCTGAGTTGAACACAGAGAGAAATCAACAGGTTTACCAAGTTTTCTTCGGAAAACTGCAAATGAAAAGAATTATTGAGTAAAAAAAAGATTGGACAAGTTGGAAAAAAGGGTGGATATTGAACTAGAATTAATTAGTTTTGGGATGTTTTTTAAATATATATAGTTGATTGGAATAAGATTATGAACCTCAAATAAAAATTTTGTCTCAAAATGTAAAATACCTTTAGATATTGATTAACCTACAGCAATAAAAATATTTTACTTGAATTGTCTTGAATCGTGGGTCGAGGGAGACTGATACTCAAATATTTATGAGATAAGGGGTAATAACAGATTGCCAAAGCTTTTATTATATATATTTTCTGCAAACCGTCAGGCGGAGGTGATGGATGGACGGCACGTGATCCGAACTTTTGACCCGCTGTTTGTTATTTATTATTGAAAAGAACAAAACAAAACAATAAAGCTACAAATTCACCAAAAAATATATCAACCTTATATTATATTATAATATTTGACACATTAAAAGATAAATATATCTCATCGATTGGATAAGATCAATCAAATGAATGAGTGACATTTTTTGAAAAAAAATGTCTTGATTTAGATATAATATTTGACACATAAAAGGATAAATAAATATATCATCTCATCGATTGGATAAGATCAATCAAAATGAGTGAATGTTGATTATAGATAATTAAAAATTCTTATTTAGTTTTCAGTTCTCTGAATTCTTTAATTCTCTTCTGTGCTCTTTCATCCATTCTCAGTTTCAAATCTTTACGGAATCCAAAATAAAACAGAATTTCATAAAACACAAAGAATGGAGCCAAAACTAAAGGTTGTAATAAATTATCCAAAACTGCTGGTGCACGATGTTCAAAAGCACCATGACCGAAAAATTGTGCTATCCATGAACAACAATGAACTATTAATGAACGTTTGATAATCAAATTTGTTGGATATACGTCATACCAATTTTGAATATATATTGTAATGGCAATGATGATTGCTGAATAAAGTGAACCTCCATAACGATCCAAGATAACATAAAAGATAGAGTAACCAATCACCAGAACACCTCCCAAGTTGAGTACATGTTTGTTAATAAACGATGCATAAGGTTCTTGGATGAAATCAGGTAACTGGACATGAAATTGGATTGATGACACTCCAAGGATTGCGCTGAAGAAGATCATTGGGATGAACATCAAATGTATAAAGACATTGACGAGATTGTAATGGTAGGCTCTGTAAAACACCAATTGATCCTCTAAATCTAAGGCGCCCATCTTTCTTGTATTTATTATGTTAGTATGTTGTTGTTGTTGTTGTTGTTTTTATTGATATATAAATTGGATAAACAAAACAAAAAAAAAAAAAAAAAAGAGGTTTTTGAGTATTTAATTTAATAAAATGAAGCCACCTTTAAAGAGTTGAATAGAGACAATTAATTAATTTTTTCGTTTAAAAGTTTAAAATTGTTTATTTTTATGTCACTGGGTGTGTATGAATATATATACATGGAGTTGGTATGTTCTTTGTTATCTATCTAGTTGAAAGCCACATAGAATGTATCTATATATATCATTGGTATATCTTTGTTGATGATAATGTAAAGTGTATTCTTCCCGTCACTTCCATCTGTATATATATATTTACATCATTTTCGTATTCGGGTCCCCCCCCTGCCTCAATCTTATTCCACAACAGTAGTGTACAGAATACCCAAATTACTCTAACGCAACGAAAGAAAGAAAAACGAAATCTTTTTTTTTTTTTAAGCACAACCCCTCTTTGTTAGTTACATATACGACAAAGAACAAAGGAGAAGATGAAGAAGATGGACAATACTAACAACACCCAGACCAGCACCACCAGTATGATCTCCTTCTTCATAGACAATGCATTCAGTATTCTAGAACCACCAATCAACGGCTCTTTATATGATTGCTACCACATCTTCTTGGAACAACAGACCAATACCCTCAATTTTCCCCTTGAACATTTCATCAAAGATTTGATTCAAATCAATATATCAACTGCTGGCTGTTTCCAATTCAATCAGGAAATCATAAATGGAATGTCAAAGACCGATGCTATGTTTACAAGGTTCACTTGGATCAATAAATTGGCTCTATTGTTTTTATCTGAGCAAGATCAACAACACCATTTTAAGGGGGTTCACGAAAAGGAAAAACCCCCTATAATTACCAAAACCAAAATTGATCTTGAATTACTTACAGAGTGCTTAAATGGTTCGAATACTCAGATCGATTCAGATGTCTACAGCTGTACAACAAGATCTAGTCAATTGCAACAACTCAATGACCTGCTCTCATCGGAAAGTTCCCGTTTGAAACTATGTAGGGAGAAAAATAAAATGTGTACCAAGATCACTCCGTTTTACGATATCTGTGATGATAAACAACATATCCATATAGCTCTTACAATGAAGAAACCTACCAATAATAATAGTAACAACAGTCCAGCTGAGATCGATGAAAGAGTTAAAATGAGTATCTTAAATTCAGGGAACGAATTACAAAGAAATTTGATGAACAAATTTTTGGAATGTCTGAGGGATCATATCCATTACATCCCCATTATACAACAACATACAGATTTGAAATTAGGAGATTGCTCATATCTCGACACTTGTCATAAGATCAACATTTGTAGATATCTACATTACCAACTGTTTAATCCAACATTTCCATTGAGGAAAGATATAGATTTGCATAATAGATCAGTTGATCGTAATAGGGAAATCTGCAATTTCACTTGGGGTGATCCTGTCGGTGATTGTACAAGAGATGTAAGTTCTTTTCTTTGATAGCAAAACTACACAAAAAAGGGTAAAAATTTTACTAACAAATGTTTTTCTCAAGATTTTACCTGCTCAATGGATCAATTGTGATATAAGGAAACTTGATTTCAAAAAACTTGGTAAATTTGCTGCAGTTATTGCAGATCCACCATGGAATATCCATATGAATGTATGTTTGCAAAATAATTTTTTAATATATGTATTTTTATTTTGCTCGTCCCCCGATTTAAAAAAATATAAAATTACTAACCACAAATTCCAAGTTACCATATGGAACTTGCAATGATTCCGAATTGTTAAGTTTACCCATGGGAGAGTTACAAGATGAAGGAATATTATTATTATGGGTCACTGGTAGATCAATTGAAATAGGAAGGGAAAGTTTCCGTAAATGGGGGTATCGAATAGTGGATGAATTAATTTGGATTAAGACTAATCAATTGATGAGGACAATTTGTACTGGACGTACTGGACATTGGTTGAATCATTCAAAAGAACATCTTTTATTTGGGTAAGTATGAAAAAGAGAGGAGATAGAAAAATAGAGAGAGAGAGAGTGTGTATATATTTTACTAACATGATGAAAAAGGATCAAAGGTAACCCTAAATGGGCACATTCAGGTCTTGATACAGATGTTATAGTATCGACTACAAGAGAAACCAGTAGAAAACCTGATGAGGTGAGCAATATTTAGATTTGGAATATGTTGGAGAAGGAATACAATATATACTAACATTTAAACAGGTTTATGGTATCGTCGAGAGAATAGTTGGTAGTAAGTCACGGAAATTGGAAATCTTTGGTAGAGCACATAATACTAGACCTGGATGGTTAAGTAAGTGATTTATTTATTCAAGAGAAGGTATCAATGAAGACATTACTAACATTTTGTGTTATCAACGTAAAAAAAAGCAATTGGAAATCAATTATCTGGTAATAATTTGATTGAACAAGATTTAGTTCAGAATCTTAAGTGAAAAAAAAAAAAAAAAGTGATTAGAGATATATCGTAAAAGGAAAGACACGATAAGACAAAAGTCGTGTGTGAACACTCAAAGAGAAATTGGCCAATGGAAATTGTTGAATTTTTTCCATTAATACTGCGTGTGCTCTCACACACACGGGAGTGAAAGTCGTGTACACCTGCATCAAATCCCATCATGTTCAATTTGGTGTGAGAAATGGGATGATTCCAGTAACCCTTTTGTCTCTATTGAAAACAAAATTTTTTTTAAACGTATAATAAATATATTATATTATTAATATTATCAATCTATAATAAACATAAAAACTGTTAGCATCAAAGATGTTTAGACAATCAACAAGATCATTAATTTCCCGTCGTCTTTTCGCCACCAAACTGCTGCCATTCCCACCGGCAAATCCAGCTAAGCTGCTGGCTTTAAAAGAGCACTATACCGAATTAGTTGCCCATTCTAATCATACAATGCATACATGGAAACGTATTTCATATTTCATTGCATTCCCAGCCATTGCAATTACTGGATTTTTCATCTATAGAATTGAAATGGGTCATGCTGAACATAGAAAACATTTACTGCATGTATCCGATGCTGATTGGCCAGTTGCTTATGATTATCAAAATATTAGAAAGAAGCCATTTTTCTGGGGTGATGGTGATAAGACTTTATTCTGGAATCCAGTCATTAATAGACACATCACTGAATAAATTTAACCTTTTTTTAATTTTCTTGTTCCGTTGGCAAATGAATGAATTGAATAAAGAAGAGTGAGGAAAATTTGGAATGGAAATGGCTAGTGTGATGTGGAATTCAATTTTAATTAAAATTAATGATGATGATGATGATGATGATTATGGGTTGGTTGTGTTCAATTTTTTTTTCCATTGATTCATCTTCATTATTATTTAAAGATTTTATCCATGATTTGGTTATATTCGTTATCATATTTTTGTCATTAAATTAATTATTAGATTTAAAAATACAAATACAAAAAAGAAAATATTATCATTATTATTATTTATTTTTATTATCATCATCATGATTGAGTTTTATGTATCGATCTTTGAAAAGATATTTAATTGCCTTTCCCTCTTGTTTTTGTCGCGGTATTTTTCAAATAGTTGAAAATGAATCATTCCAAGTTTTTTTGTCTCTGAGGGAATATCATGGACATCGGACTCAACATGAATATCCATTTATTGTAATCTATAAAGATAATTAAATAAGATAACGAGGATGATACCAATTTAAATTTAATACAATCTATTTTATATCCCTCCCATGCACATTATCTCAATCTCTCTCTCTCTCTATCCCCATACATTTTTCCTCCATACTTGAAACCTATTCAATCAAAAGAGATACATATATCAAACTTATTACTCTTTATCCATTAAATTCTATCCTTCTCTATATCAAATCTACTGTCAAATAAAAGTTTTCAAATTAAATCCAAATCTCTTGAATTGAATCTTACCAGTTCAATATTTAAATAAATAAGCATATAGTTTAGTGATGAATAATTTTTTACCTGATCTATCCATATATCAATACATAGACACTTATATACCTGCATGATCACGGGTTGAAGTGATGAAACCAGTCACATTTATATATATCAGATACCAAACTTTTTTAATTATCGAAAAATTGGATTTAAAAGGAATTGGAAAATTGGAGATAGGCAAAAAGGCAAACATAGGATTTGAAAAAGATAAAAATTACATACACACATATACAATTGAGACATTGAGACACTTGATAGATAGATAGATAAATGCTAGAAAATAGATAGAGAAAATCAGAAATCAGTTAATATGAGAAAAGAAAACAAGGGGAAAATCTTGGTTTTTTAGAATTTGGATTTGGATTATAGGAAAATGATAATCCATGGCAGTCAAGCAAAATAATGGTGTTAGTTAATACTTCATCTCTCAAATTTGGTACAAAATTCAAGAAGGATATTATTTGAACATTGATTATAGATGAAATAATAAATTTGAAAAAAGAAAATGTCGTTGTATATTGAAATAGCATGAAAATATGTTAAACCAATGACAAATATGGAAAAAAAAATAACGATAAGTTATGATTGATTTAAATTGATTGATGATTTTAAATCTCATTCAAATTGCCATTCTTTCAATTCAACTCCCTCCTCTCCAACTCCCCTTTGGTTTTTCAAACAGTTGAAAAAATGTATAAATTATTCGTCAGCAGAATAGCCACACTATTTTCCCTTGGATGCCAACTCAAATGTAATATAGATTTTTTAAAATCAATAGATTCAAAATCCATCTCCTTTCTCATCATACTTAAACCTTGTTGACCATTTGCAGAGTTATTATTATTATTATTATTACCTCCACGTTTCCTACCTCCTTGACCTTTATTATTATTATTATTATTTGCGCCATTCTTATTCTGTTTGAACAGAGATTTATCCAGTTGTAATACAATTTCATTGTCGTTTGAATTCACCGAACTATCCACTGCATCGGGGAAAACCATGAAATTGTTATTATAAGATCCAGTCATTATTGATTTATTATCACCACTGATTTGAACTTCAAATTTATCAAAAATGGCATCATTTTCATAAGTATCACATAATCGATCACGTAAACTCTCATGGATGTTGATTGTCTTGATTGGTTCTCTTTCCATGGCAATATCCCAAATTTTAACAGTCATATAATCTCTACTAACGATGTACTTGCCATCATTAGAAAATTTCACATCACTAATAGATGAAGTAATTTCTGTGAAAAAATTATGATTACTTGGATCCATATATTCTTCATAAATTTTGGTATGTTGATCACAAAGTGAATTTTCTCTCATATCGGATAATTTTATAGTACCTTTAGAAGATGAATACATGAATAAATTACAATTGATTGGATGAAATTCTGCACTTGTTATCACCTCGGTTAATTCTTCCATATTTGAAGGTTTGATATCAACAATGTTAAAACTTTGATCTGGAATACCTAAATTCCATAAATTGATACGTAAATCATCAGATGATATAAAAGTTTCTCCATCAGAATTAATACTTATTGAATTGATATGATATGCATGAGCATTACCAAAAATTCTCTTTGGTTGCAGTGCTATAATTGTATCATGAAGTGTTAATCTTGGTAAATGTAAATTATGTATTGATAATAATTTACTCAGAGCTAAAGCTGATGATGATATATTATTATTACTATTATTGATATTACTCTGGTTGAAATTAAAATTACCAAAAGTTGTTGTTGCTGAAATTGTATTATTTGAATCATCTAAATTTGTTTCACTAACCATCTTGATTTGTTTTTCAAAAATTTTCCATAATTTAATAGTTTTATCATTTGTTGAAAGTAAATAATTTGAATCATTACTCCTTCGTAACCATTTAATCTTGTTTATCTTTTCTTCAATTTCCAATGATTTCAAATAATCAAATTCCAGATCATGACTTTGAAATTCAGTATAAAATTTATATTCACAATTCTTCTTTGTCTGATTTCTTTCAAAAAGTACAACACGTCCACCACGATCTCCAGTGGCTAAGAAATCTCCAGTATGATCGAATTCTACAGTGGATATGATATCTGCCTCTGTAATATTTTCAATATCACCCTTGTCTCCAAAACATTGCGAAAATTTCCAACTCTCATCCATTGTTTTATATATATAGATATATTATATGTGTGTTTGTGTGAAATTTGGATGCAGTAATCTATGTAAAGTGGGAAAGATGAGAAATGATCAATATTTAATCAGATTAAGATTTGAATTGATTGTAAATCTGATCTGCTCTTTTCTACTCTCCGAGATGATTTGTAAAATATCTAGTTTGATAATTGAGGAGAATCTGAGATTGCAGACAGGCAAATTCTTCAAAAAGGATGGATGTGATATGGATAGCACAAATGATGGATTTGGTAATGAGATGATGATCAATTGATATATCTATATCTATATCTATATCTATATCTATATCTATATCTATATCTATCCTCTCTATTATTATTACACCTTTACTCTATTATTATTATTATTATTATTATTATTAATTTGTGTGTGTCCCAAAATTTTCTCATCCAATTTTTCTGCTGCGCTGCTGTGTTTTTTTTTTTTTTTGGCTCTTTCCTTTGACTTTGGGATTTTTTGGCAAAGTTGTATATGGTTGGTTGTATGGTTGCCATCTTAAAAGATGGAATTGAGGAGGTATTGCCAATAGAAACAGTATATATATATATATGTATATAAATAGACATAGATGTTACAATCAAACACCAATTCACTCTTTTCAACTAAAACACAAACAATAAAAGAGTTTTGAATAATCTCAACAAATTAAAAATACAGATACGACATTAGATTATATCAAATTTTTTGTATTATATATACAGAATAATATATATATATATATAATCCTTTTTTAAAATCAGTTCAAGAAATCTATACACTAGATTTAAGCTCTTGCAGCAGCACCATTTGGACTAATCTTCTTATCCTTGTTAAATCTTTGTCTTTGTGGAGGAGTTCTAATTCTTCTATCAGCTCTTGATCTAACTCTAACAATCTTGGAATGAATAGCACATGAAACACAGTAATGTAATTTGTTATACAACTTTGGTAAAGCATATTCTTGATAAACTGAAGCTTCAGATAAATCTCTAACGGCAGCAGCTTCAACCATATTTCTAATGGTGACACGCTTGATAGCCTTATCCTTTGGAACACAGGCACTGCAGTTGATACATCTGACTGGCTTGGTGTGGCCTCTACCGTTCTTGTTTCTACCGTTGGATGATCTCTTCTTTGGCATTGTGTGTATTATGTTTTAGTTTGATTTTGGATCTATATGAATGAATTGGTATCAATAGATGTTGAAATATTTAAAAAAATTCAAATTTCTCAAAAACTTTTTTTTGTTCTAACAAGTAAACAGTAGTGTGTATGGGCACCAATACCGTCCATCTTGGGACAAATCACAGTCACACACACACAAATTGCTGTGGCTTTTTTGCTTTTTGCTTCACCTCGCAGACTGCCCGATATGGGACACACTTTCTGTATTTGGGTTTTTTCTTCATTTATAGCAACAACACTGAACTGAAATTGGGATCAATCATCATAAGTTGTTGTGTTATCACAATATATATCAATAGAGAATATGTAGAGGATTTCTATTACCATGATGATATATCTTCTTCATTGTACAGGGCAGACAAACTTGATTTGTATTGTTGTTTTCAGCAGATCTACTTGATTAAACGTATATATATAAGAACGACACATAACTATATTCTTATTTGTATGGATATAATCAATCTTATTATAATCTTTTTACATATAAATCCATCTCTAAGGGAATTGTCATATATGAATTTTAAAAGAAAAGGAAAAGGATATATACATATGGATCATATTACACGATACTACTTGTTGATCAATATCATCACGTATCATACCCCTGTATATATACAACATACTATTATCATCAAAAAAAAATAACTTCTCCTTTGCTTCTCCATCTCTTAAAAACTTCTCCAACTACTTGGAGTACGCGTGAATTCTGGCACTCATAAAAACAAAACAAAAACATATTTGGTATTTATAAGCACTACTCTATGTTTTGTGTCAAAAGGGACTTTTGCTTGATGAAAGAGATAGATATGTATATTATAGAAAAATTGATTGAGTTTAATTGTAAAGGTATGAATGGAACGGAACATTAAGCCCTTAATTACAGATATAAGATAGAGAGAAACCCTACCCCCGCCCCAGCTACTAAAAAGACAAAAAGAGTCAAATTGATTGATTACATGAAAAATACGATCAAATCACTTGATCCCATGTATGGAAACCATAAATTTTTATCATCGTTAATTTTTGAAATTAAAGTAATTTTAATTGATAAGCAAAATTATCATCACATATATTGTAAATTCATTACTTTATCCTTTGTCAAATAAATGTATGACAAATTATTATATAATTTTATTTGATTGATTGATCGATTTAGAGGGCAAAGAAAAGAAAACAAAACAAAACAAAGAAAAAAAAAATCAAAAAAGCTTGTTTTATGTTAGCCGCCTCAATGATACCCCCCAGCCTCATACTATACAATATCCATCCATATTTAATAATGATGAGTGTGGCGTAATAAATATATATTCACTAAAAAAATTACATCTCTTTATAAAATGACAAAATCAAAATAGGCCCATATTTATGAATAAAGATGGAGTTTGCCTCTGGTGAGGAAAAAGTATCAAACTACTCTTGTTGACAATTTCATTTCATTTTCAATTTTCATTAAAAACCAATGAAAAAAATTGGGAAAATTTAGGATATATACATATATACAATTCACCTCGTTTAAGATATTATTTTTTAGTGACATTTTCATGGGGTAAACGAAGGTTTACTAGATATAAGTTAAACAAATAAAACAGTACATCATTTTTAACTACAAAAAAAAAAAAAAAAAAACACACACACACAAGGATGATATATACATAATAGATAGATAAAGATGTTTATCAAAGAATCTTTACCATTACTGAACTCATTTCTGAATTCATTAACTCAAAATTTCCAACCAGATTTATTTCATAACGATAATAATAATTATAATGGTCATCATCATCATATGAGTGGTTGCTTTGATGTCTTAAAATTTGATCCATTGATGAAAACATATGATGAAAGTATTCAGATTAGTCTTCCAACTTTCAAAGATACTAATTCAATTATAACACAAAATGAACCAAATTGGCATGTAACAATTTATAAAATTTCAAATTTGATTCCAATTAATAATTCAATTGATTTTAATTCATATATTGAACCTAATATTGAAACAAGATTTAATTTCTCAAATCTTGATGAATTGGGGTTTTTAAGTACCGATTTATCCATATCTAATCCGAATACAACTTTTAAATTTACTGGGAATGGTAAATATTGTTATAATGCAATCAATACCAATGATGATGATGATGATGATGAAAGAAATTTGATTATTAAAATTTCACATCCAAATACTGTCAACTTTTCTACTGATATGATTGGTATTTATTTGAATTTATTCATTGGAATTATTTGTTTTATGATGTCAATTTCATTGATATTTATATGGAGAAAGAATAAGATGCCATATAGATTAAAACAGATAATTTGGTTTCATTTTGTTCCTTCATTTGTTTTACCACCATTAATTACTGGATTTGGTGGTTTAAATCTGTCAGATAATAATAGTTCTAGTTTTAAGATTGGTTTAATGATTTGTTTTATCATAATCTTATTATTGGAATATTTATCATCATTTTTACCATATATTTATATCTTATTCGTTTCACTTGGATTTGATGTATTACCAAGATATAAAAAAAATTCATCAAGATATTTGAAGAGAAATTATCGTATGGTTTGGATTATCATGATTTTTCAAATTATAACTTCAATTTTTCAACATGTAATTGGATCATTTAAAATTATCATCACTGGATTCAGTTATATTTATCCATATATACTGTATTTCCAAACAAAGGAAAAACTCTCTTCAATGTCATTAAGATATCCTAATAGATTGAAAAAAGTTCTTGAATTAAATCTTTGGATGGGATTAAGTTTAACTCTACAAGTGATTTTTGATTCTTGTTATCCATTTACTATCAAACAATGGTTAGATAAGTCTAGCATATCAGGAATAAGATTGATATGTCGTGAAGTTGTAAATATATTACCAGATGCTTTGATTGAATATTATATGTTGTCTCATTTTTGGAATCCTGAACTGATTAAAGCTGATGAAATAGGATTTTTACAAGTTGATCAAGATGATATAGAAATGGATAATTTGAAAAGAGATTAAACCCATTTATTTCATTATTCCATTTGTTCAATCAATTTGTCTTTAGTAAACAGATCGATTTTCATCATACTTGGTATATATACACCCATACACAATCCGATAGATTTACAATAAACCTCAAAATCAAATGGTAGTGTTCATATTAACCAATTAAAAAATTGGTATTAAAGCATAAGTTTTGCCAATGAGATCGATCGATCTGATAGAAGTAAGAGATGTGTATATCTATATACATATAGATATAGATATGTAGATGGATAATGATTCTTGTAATTATAATATATATTCATATTGATCTTTATAAATATATAAGAGAAATGTCTATGAGGAGAAAGAGATAGTGATAATCTCTCTATCTAATGTATGAATAATAGGGAATATAGAACTGAATAGAATTAACAAATACAAAGACAAAACAAAAGCAAACTCTTGTATCTTTTATATATATCATCATCATCATCTATCACTTGTATAAATCTATGGTATATACACAGACTTCCTAAAGCAGTAATAATGCGTATTGTGTCCTGTGTCCACTACTCCCTCCCTCCCTATACTCAGCCAATGAGAATCTCCAATTTTCCAATACTCTTGAACCCACAGCTTTTAATTTTTTTCTTTGGTGTTAAAATAAACACAGAGAGAAAGAAAGTAAAAAAACATCATATCATTTTGTTAATTTTTACAATATCTTCTTCTTAACGATTTAGACAAATTATATACACAAATAACCATATCCCCAGATATATATATATAATAATAATGTTCAGAGCACAAGGACAACAATTCTTGAGATTGGCTGCACGTCAACAACAAAAACATATGCCACTCACCAGCAGACTGCTTTTCAGTTCTGCTTCAACTCTTGGTAATGCTCATCATTCAACAACTCCAACACCACGTGAGTTTAAAACTGCTAAAAGTTTAAGTGAAGTTGTTGATTCTCATGATTTGATCGGTCCAGGTTCAAGTGATCCTAAAAAACTTCCAACTGATATCGAACAAGCCACCGGTTTGGAAAGATTTGAATTATTAGGTCAATTGGAAGGTGTAGAGGTGTTTGATAATCAACCTTTAGATGCTTCAAGAACTGGTACCATTCTGGATCCAATCATCATCGATTCATATGACGATTATAGATATGTCGGTTGTACCGGTGCCCCACTGGATTCTCATGTTGTACAATGGTTGAAACCAACTACTCATCAAGTTGCTAGATGTTGGGAATGTGGTTCCGTTTACAAATTGAACTTTTTAGGTGATGCCAATGCTGGTCATCATTGAAATTATCTCCCTCTTTTATTTACTACCCACCCCCCACTACTTAATCCCCACCACGGTGCCCCAATCTATTATCTATTTGGGATGATGTTTTTGTATCTTATTATTACATACATTTTCTACATATAAATATAGATTCATTCATACAAATTCATATTAGTTGACAAAATTTAAATTAAATTATTATTATTATATTATTATTATCTATAATGTAGATTTTTATGTCACTATCTCGTCTTTTATATATCATATATAGATCTAATTGTTTGCTTCGGAGTTTTTGGTTTTCGTATAATTTTTTTTTTTTTTTTTTTTTTAAAACCCCAAAATCAACTTTCAATCAATCGAATAATTCTCCAACCCCACAATCCTCACACAACATGATGAAGCCAAAAGTATTGTTCGTCGGAGACGTGAATAGAGAAACTGAGCAATTTGCCCAATTCTCTAAAACTTTCCAATGCATCGTATGTATGTCATGAATATATATATATATATCCTATGACTATTAAAATTATAAATATACTGACAACTTATATATACCCCAGCATTATGAGATAACTACTCGACAACAATTGATCCAAGATTTCCAAACCAAATTCAACGATATCGATGCCATTTATGCGGCATGGCAAGGTTTTAGTCAAATTGGAGGTTTCAACTCTGATTTAATCGATTCATCACCATCTTCATTAAAATTAATCACAGTTTGTTCAGTTGGATTTGATGGTTATGATATACCACTGATGAAAACTCGTGGTATCAAATTATGTAACACTCCCTCCATGGGTGCTGATGACGTTGCTGATATGGTGTTGTACTATGTCTTGAACAGTTTTAGACAATTCCATAAATTTGAACAAGAGTTAAAATTAAAACAAAATACAATTTTAACTAGATGCTCAATTGAAAATCTGGATGTAAATTATGCATTTGGACATAAGATTGGTTCACAGAAAGTTCATTCACCACGTGGTTCTAGACTGACCATTGTTGGATTCGGTAATATTGGACAAAGAATTGCATTTAGATTACAATCAATCGGTATGCATATCAATTATGTGAAAAGGCATAGATTAGATCAACAACAAGAAGAATTAAATAGTTGGAATTATTATACGGATTTATCATCGGCGGCACCACATTCAGATGTCATTATCCTTTCATTACCAGGAACAGAACTGACTAAAAATATGGTTGATGCCAATATACTTTCCAAATTACCAAATGGATCTAAATTGATCAACGTTGGACGTGGATTTATCGTACAAGAATCAGATATGTTACAACTGTTACAAGATGGGAAATTATCATTTGCCTGTATGGATGTATACCCACAAGAGCCATTGGTGAATGAGGAATTGTTGAAAAGAAGTGATGTATTATGTACCCCACATATCGGAAGTTCAACAAGTGAAACTTTTGATAAAACTGCTAGTTTTTGTTTGAATAATATATTGAATTTTTTATCTGGTGATGGTGATTTGAAATCAGAAGTTGTTGTCTGATGGACTTGTTTTTTTTTTTCTTTTTTTTGATTTGATTTGATTTGTTGGATATCATCAAAAGTGTATTGACATGATTTTGATATGATGCCCATATAAATTAGACACTATATATATATATTTATAAATATCAGTGCACACAACAAAAAAAATAATCAATAGGATCCATATATCGACGATTTGTGCAGGAAAGATGTAGAATAGTGAGAAACATATTTTGTAAAATGATTTCATTATGGACTGCCACGAAAATTAAAAAGAATATCAAGCTACTGAGATATATGGGAAGAACTGGGCAAGCATCAATGATATGATCCACCATAATAAGAGACGATATCAATATCAAAAACTTTTCTCAACATCCCTTTCAATTTGTGTCCCATTAAAAACTTTATTTTTTATAAAGATATTTTAAATCAACCCTATGAAGTAACCTTTCCAATAAATCTGAAAGATTCAATACAAATATTTTGATGTAATATAGTAGTAAAGATTACAAGAGTTATCAGTAATACTTGCAAATTTAGGGCATCTAACTTTCTTATAGAAATAGAAATCATTGTATAAAGGGTTTATCCCTAACTTGTTATAAGCCTTCTCTAAAGGGAGACAAGGAGTTTATATAGAAGAAGTATCAATAATAACATCTGTTATTAATATAAGTCACGCTCTATGGATACTGCAACTAAAACAGCTATAACATTTAAAAGGATAAATATGAACTATTTCCAATTTAAAATAAATAAAAAAGAATAAAAATTAGATGCTTATATTTATTTTATTCGAATTCGCTTCATTCAATATTAAACCACAGCCAAAAAAAAAAAAGACCATCTTCATATTAAAAAATACCACCACCACTTTCAAAAAGATGTTCATCAACGATCATCATCCGAGACAAAATCTGAAACGACATTTTCGAGATTTTGCAAACCAGCAGAACGTTTCTCAACAAATCATTGTCCTTGATCAACTCCCTTTTCCCACATCTCATCAAACAACTTCAATTCTTCATCGGAACGGATTTCAAACTCCTTTGCCGATTCTTCCTTCTCCTTGAAAGAAGAAAACCCAAAATCAATTACATAAATCTTCTTTTCATCTTTTTTCTTCTTTTCAATTAATATATTGGAGAATTTCAAGTCAGAGTGGAGAATTCCTTTTTCATGAATTCTTCCAATCTGATCTCTGACTTGATTTTTAATCGTTGGTGTAAGATCGTCATTTTTCCAATCTTGATTATCTATAAACTTAAGAATAACAAACGGCCCCATGGCCAAGTAATAACCAAAATCATCAGTAATGTAACCAGCTAATGGAGGTTGGTCCATATATATATTGTTGAACGATACATCACCTAAAAGTTTCCCCAATATTTCTCGTTCGGTCACGTGACTCTTAATTGCAACTTCGGTTCTTTCCTTTTCATTCAAATTCAAATCCAGATGCTGTTTCTTACTCTTGAATGGATCATAAACTTTAATCACATAATATTCATCTGTTAATGATTCTATCAAGTTATCCATCTCAAAAGCTAATCCTTCATTGCGACAGTTCATCTTCTTCAACTGTTCTTTCAAGTGTTTAGTTTCAACTCGGAAAATTTGCGAATTGTACCAACCATACCCGACTTGAATTTCCTGAGTAAAGTTAGACCTAAAAGAGATATCGCCATTGACATAACTTGGTGGAGAAAACACCCCTCGAATACCTCCTATATTGAATAACCCGAATACTAGATCTCCTCTGAGATGATTTCTCAAAAAATCTCTATAGAAGTTTTGAGCTTCAGTAGTGACTGTTTTCATAAACTGGGAATCCTCCACTCTCAAGTGTCCAAATAATGTAGTCTGCATCTCCTCCAGCTGTCTTTTGAATTCAATAATAGACTTCTTACTAATTTTGTAGATTAATCCCAAAAGAACATTTTTCAAAGAGTAAGACCCGGTTTCCATGCTTGAAACAAGGTGATAACCTATTGGTACCAGTTTTTTGCTGTCTGTTGTAAGTGAATTTAAGTCTATTTCAATGATAAGAGTGGTTTGTATATCTGATATGCAGCCAATAACTACTCCACAGCTGATCATTTGAATGATAAGTTGGTGTATCATCTCAAGACCTTTCTGGTAATCTTTTTCCTCATTCTTCGATATCGTTGTCTTTGTACTCTCAATCACTTTTTCCATTAATAATTTTATAGGTGCCTTCTTTACTTCAAAGATCATTCCGATGAATGATTTTCTATTAATATTAATAGTCACGCCAATATCACACCTGGCATAGTGAAGCTTTTCAGGGAATTCATGAGGTAAACCTGCTGCAACACCTTCTCCTTTGATCTCAAATTCAACTTCAAGTTTGAAGTAAGTTTTCTCATCTTTAGCAGTATTCGACCTCAGCGCATCATCTGCTTGAATTTCTGATTTTCTCACTTCGTTAAGCACATCAATTATTGAACAAATTAGATTGTTTAAAAAGCTTTGATAATCACTCTCAGAGGTGATTTCGTGGATTATAAAACTACGCTGCCTAACAGAAAAAATGTATCTTGCCATGCTAAAGAGTTGACTTGCATCACTTTCGTTAAAGTATGTATTTAACAGTTCTTCCCATGACACAACTGCTTCCTTTAAAGACGGCTCCAAAGACCCGCCAATGAGTCCGGTAATCATGGTCAGCTTGCTTAATATGTTACTAGATGCAATACTTTGGGTCTGTTGATCGGGTGGTACTGAAATATGGCATTCTTCCAAGTCGACACAAAGAATTTTGTTGTACAATTCCTTTAAGCGCTGTAATATCTCCTCCTTACTATCAGAGAATTGAAGCCATGAAAGAAGTCTAATCAACTGATCACTCTTAATCAGCTGTTCTTTAAGCCATTGGTCTTCACGCCAGTGATCTTCTGTAACGCGCAGTTCCATCTCATCCAATTGTATATAGTGAAGTGCAGTTTGGTATAACAGATAACAGATTAGAGATTTTTTTATTGCCAAAAAAATAGGAAAATTATGTTGAAGTGAGGCTGAAGTATATATACACGATAACACCCTCTATATAACCTAACCGTTTTTTTTATTATGCATATTTGTGTTTTGAAGCAACTAGAGCACTTGGCTAAACAGACACGACTTTTTATGAGAAGCTTTCTCCCACTGATTGATTTTATTTCGCATTGATTCAAACGCTTAACCAAACGACAACCTTTCTAGCAATCACATTGGAAAGATTGAGGGCTTATCTTCTCTCAAAAAATTAGAGACTCTTAATTTACAATTGAAGAGATGTCATCAATTGGGACTTCATAGCATCTTTGGCACTTTTTTCCATCTCTAAACCTTCTGACTTCGATTTATCAGTGGAATTGGAATCAATCCTTAGAGGATTAGATGAGATGGAAGCAAGTATTGTAAATAATTAATTCTGTGAAAGGATTGTGACGATCAGGAATGTCAATGTGGGTCAGATGATTCGATATCTGCTGCAGATACTTTATAGAAATCTATTTGTATAGCCAGTGAATTCCCAGGATACCTATTCCACTGTTTTCCATTCAAGAGAATACGAAATCAATGTTTACATGTATAGGTATTGTACTTGTTAATCTTTTGAGGTTCGTCCATTATTGCACCGTTGAATTCAATCAATATACTTTTATCATCGTCTCCGTCTCCATGTCAAAATTCAGTCTCAAAATCGCCATCATTCCAATGACAGATCCAAGAAATGAAAGTCTTGTTAATTTAATTATCGATTAATCTATTGAAAAAAACGAAGATTCTTGATGATCAAATAATATTAGGAAGTCATGTCGTCTAAGAGAATGAATGAACAAGAGGTTGACAAATTCAACAATCCTTGTTTGCTTCCAGACAACAACTTGCAAAGGTTATTGTAACTGATATTTAATCAAATACTAGTGAATTTGGTAAATAATATCAGTTTGTCGCACACAACAGGAGCAGAGAAAATTACTGTTGGACATATGATGATTTTCAACATATGTCTGTGAAATCATAAAAACGTTATTATGCAATAACTACAATTTTAAGTCCCAAAAACTAAATCTGAAACAAATAAGATGTTTCAAGATAACATCAATCACACTAATTACATGCACTAATGGCATATTTATTATTACTATTTCTATTAATAGCATCCAATTGGAGATCAATTGCAATGATCAACAAGTTTCATGTTATCAATTAGAACCTTATTTATTTTATAGTATCTTTTTTACTTTTTATTATTATTAGTTCATGTTTCATATTTTATTATTTTATTTTAAATTAGCTCTTGTTTCATATGTCTAGAAAGCATATAAAAGAAGCTGATTTCACTTAGAGATTTGAATAGAAGAAATGAGATCCTTCACACCAGGAAAATTCATATCAAGATTCATCTATCTACAAGTGA
>JAJLSQ010000063.1:11381-25183 GCA_030567715.1 Nakazawaea wyomingensis | reverse complement strand
ATTACTAATTTTCAAAAGTCATTATTTTCCACCATCATGTCAAACGGATTCGTCTTCATATCAAGTAGATCAATTTTTGGATTTAAGAGATGTTTTAAGCCTTTATCACTTCTAAAATAAATAAAACAAATAAAAATTGAATATATTAAACTAATATGAATTCGAACCGCTTCATTCGATATTAAACAATAGCAAAAGACCATCTTCATATTAAAAAACCTCATCACAATTGACAAATTTGATTATCGAAGCTCATCTTCCGAGACAAAATCTGAAACGATATTTTCGAGATTTTGCAAACCAGCAGAATGTTTCTCAACAAATTATTGTCCTCGATCAACTCCCTTTTCCCACATCTCATCAAACAACTTTAATTCTTCATCGGAACGGATTTCAAACTCCTTTGCCGATTCTTCCTTCTCCTTGAAAGAAGAAAACCCAAAATCAATTACATAAATCTTCTTTTCATCTTTTTTCTTCTTTTCAATTAATATATTGGAGAATTTCAAGTCAGAGTGGAGAATTCCTTTTTCATGAATTCTTCCAATCTGATCTCTGACTTGATTTTTAATCGTTGGTGTAAGATCATTATTTTTCCAATCTTGATTATCTATAAACTTAAGAATAACAAACGGCCCCATGGCCAAGTTATAACCAAAATCATCAGTAATGTAACCAGCTAATGGAGGTTGGTCCATATATACATTGTTGAAAGATACATCACCTAAAAGTTTCCCCAATATTTTTCGTTCGGTCACGTGACTCTTAATTGCAACTTCGGTTCTTTCCTTTTCATTCAAATTCAAATCCAGATGCTGTTTCTTACTCTTGAATGGATCATAAACTTTAATCACATAATATTCATCTGTTAATGATTCTATCAAGTTATCCATCTCAAAAGCTAATCCTTCATTGCGACAGTTCATCTTCTTCAACTGTTCTTTCAAGTGTTTAGTTTCAACTCGGAAAATTTGTGAATTGTACCAACCATACCCGATTTGAATTTCCTGAGTAAAGTTAGACCTAAAAGAGATATCGCCATTGACATAACTTGGTGGAGAAAACACCCCTCGAATACCTCCTATATTGAATAACCCGAATACTAGATCTCCTCTGAGATGATTTCTCAAAAAATCTCTATAGAAGTTTTGAGCTTCAGTAGTGACTGTTTTCATAAACTGGGAATCCTCCACTCTCAAGTGTCCAAATAATGTAGTCTGCATCTCCTCCAGCTGTCTTTTGAATTCAATAATAGACTTCTTACTAATTTTGTAGATTAATCCCAAAAGCACATTTTTCAAAGAGTAAGACCCGGTTTCCATGCTTGAAACAAGGTGATAATTTATTGGCACTTTATCGGTATCTTTGTGGGTGGTAAGTGAATTTAAGTCTATTTCAATCATAAGAGTGGTTTGTATATCTGATATGCAGCCAATAACTACTCCACAGCTGATCATTTGAATGATAAGTTGGTGTATCATCTCAAGACCTTTCTTGTAATCCTCTTCCTCGCTCTTCGATATCGTTGTCTTTGTACTCTCAATCACTTTTTCCATTAATAATTTTATAGGTGCCTTCTTTACTTCAAAGATCATTCCAATGAATGATTTTCTGTTAATATTAATTGTCACGCCAATATCACACCTGGCATAGTGAAGCTTTTCAGGGGCCTCATGAGGTAAACCTGCTGCAACACCTTCTCCTTTGATCTCAAATTCAACTTCAAGTTTGAAGTAAGTTTTCTCATCTTTAGCAGTATTCGACCTCAGCGCATCATCTGCTTGAATTTCTGATTTTCTCACTTCGTTAAGCACATCAGTTATCGAAGAAACTAGATTTTCTAAAAAGCTTTGATAACGAATCTCAGGGGTAATTTCGTCAATTATAAAACTACGCTGCCTAACAGAAAAAATGTCTTCTGCCATGCTCAAGAGTTGACTTGTATCGCTTTCGTTAAAGTATGTATTTAACAGTTCTTCCCATGACACGACTGCTTCCTTTAAAGACGGCTCCAAAGACCCGCCAATGAGTCCGGTAATCATGGTCAGCTTGCTTAATATGTTACTGGATGCAACACTTTGGGTAGGTTGATCGGGTGGTACTGAAATATGGCATTCTTCCAAGTCGACACAAAGAATTTTGTTGTACAATTCCTTTAAGCGCTGTAATATCTCCTCCTTACTATTAGAGAATTGAAGCCATGAAAGAAGTCTAATCAACTGATGCCTCTTAATCAGCTGTTCTTTAAGCCATTGGTCTTCAAGCCAGTGATCTTCTGTAACGCGCAGTTCCATCTCATCCAATTGTATATCGTGAAGCACAAGCTGTTGGCAGTTTGGTATAATAGATTAGAAATTTCTGTTTCCATAAAGAGAAATATCAGATAAGCAGATTATTTTATTTCTGAAGAACCAATATGGCATATTTTACATCTCTTGAAGATGTTTTTTTTTTGAAGTGAGCTTAAGTTCACAGTGTGACAGAAATAATTCGGAACTTGGCAAAACCGAGGGAAGGGTATACTAAATATATCTGACAAATTAGAGAAACTCCATGTCAAGAAAGAATGTGTCAAAAAAAATGCTGCTGAAAGAAAAAAAAAAAAAAAAAAACTGATCCCCTTATTATTGCGCCTCACGAAGGAACCACATTATTTACAGATGTTGAACAACAAATAGTTGTATGATGATTTTCAACATATGTCTGTGAAATCATAAAAACGTTATTATGCAATAACTACAATTTTAAGCCCCAAAAACTAAATCTGAAACAAATAAGATGTTTCAAGATATCATCAATTACACTAATTACATGCACTAATGGCATATTTGTTATCACTATTTCTATTAATAGCATCCAATTGAAGATCAATTGCAATGATCAACAAGTTTCATGTTATCAATTAGAACCTTAATTATTTTTTAGTACCTTTTTTCACTTTTTATTATCATTAGTTCATGTTTCATATTTTATTATTTTATTTTCAATTAGCTCTTGTTTCAAATGTCTAGAAAGCATATAAAAGAAGCTGATTTCACTTAGAGATTTGAATAGAAGAAATGAGATCCTTCACACCAGGAAAAATCATGTCAAGATTCATCTATCTACCAGTCACTTTTACTTTACAATACGATTAATATACATTTATTATTTATCTAATTATCAAATAACTATGGAATTCGAAAACGACATTACCGTGATCTCGGGCATTCAAGAGAATCAAGAAGACTCAGTATTGCAAATATCCCATAATTTGCCATTGCTTAACCCATGATTTATCCTTAGACAAGATCTTGCCGATTTTTATTTGAGAGAATTGTTTGCCTAAGGAGATGGAAATTTGGTGCAGCTGGAGAGCTCATGACGGTTCTCCTTTGTTTTGTTTGATTCACTCCATCTGAACATTCTGTGCAGTTTTCTCATATACTTTTGTTTATCTATTAGGGTCAATCTCTATCAACTTTATTCTTAAAAAGGGTATATTGATAGATAACAGGTAATAAATAACAGGTAAGTCATAAGCGATAAGGGTTGACTCGTAAAAAATGATAAGATCATAATTTGAGATAGGGAATGATACAAACTGCAACCAGGATATTGGAAAATTTTGTACATCATACTTATAAAGGTGATAATATCTTGGTTGTAATATCGAACCTAGTATAAGGCAGAGAAGCAACAATATTCTCAACACTATCAAACAAGGTCGTGTGTATATACACCAAAACAAAAAATAAATCAAAAACAAAAGAATAACAAATATACAGAGAGATATATACAGATCAGATATAGATAGATAGATAGATAGATATACAAAAGATGGATAACTATATTGCTGATCACAACAAGACAGAAGAGTATTCAGGCTCCAACATATCAACAACAACCACCCCTTCCAAACCGCTCACATCCAACTCTAATAATGCCAACAACATCAACCCAAATACAAATACAACTCTTAAAAGAGGTGCCCAGACTCCCTTAACACCTTCATTTTCGCAACAACGACAGATACGTAGACGCAAATTGGATGATGATGATGATGATGATGAAGACCTTGATAAATATGATGATCAAATTGGAAGGATGAGACATGATGGATCACCTCTGCGTTTGAATAATGATAATAGTCGACCACTGTCTGGTTCAACTTTGATGATAAAGAATAATAAGAATGAAACTGATACACCAATCAACGACAATGATGTAGTGATATCTAGTATTCAAGATGTGATTTCTTCATTAAGAGAGCAACAGAATAGATGTACAATTATTGATGAAAATTTACAAAAATTTATTCAAAAAAATGAACTTGAACTGACTAAACTGTTACTCCGATTCATGATCGATGAACGACAATTGACAAATTCTTATTGAATGAGATGTTTTGAAATTATGTTTTAAAATAGGAGAAATATAAATCTATCCACTATCATGATATCCATATATCAGTGGGATTTTCTTATAATGATTGGTTGATCCCATAATTTATTAATACCCATCTTGAAAGGATAATTGATTATGGCACAAAAGAAGTATCAAATCAATTCCCAACTACCTTTTTATATTAAATTAAAAAGAGCTTTTTATATTTATTACCAAAACCTAGTTAGTTTTTTTATTTTATTTTAATTTGATTTAATTGATTTTTTTTTTTTTTCTTTTGAATCATCCAAGTATTGACAAGATCTCATCCAGGGTCAACCTCTTTGTAGATTGTAATTGTACCATTCCTTCAAACACCTCTTTAATCTTCTCATCTCGACATCTAGGTATCATAACCTTAGATACAGAATCATCAATACCATTTTGTGGAATGAATCTCATCAGTTTAAATGATTCATTCTCCCTCACTTCATCCCATCCTTCTAATTGTTTTTCCGTACCCAAATATTTTGAAATATTTGAAAACAATGCAATATCACTCATCATCATACCTTCATCCTCATCATCGTCGTCTTCTTCCTTATCGTATAAGACTGATTTACCATCAATTGAATACATCACTGTCATCACCATCGCCAATGCCCATATATCTACCAGCGTGGAATAATTCGATACACTGAAAATCAATTCGGGCAGTTTATAAATCCCTGTAGCAATTTCACAAATCTTGTTATCCATGGGTTCTGTGCCATGATTTGAAGGTGATTGCCATGATATACCAAAATCCAGTAACACCAATGACCAATTTTCTTCTTTACCAGGTATCTTGTCGAGTAATACGTTTTCCGGTTTGATATCACGATGGATTATCCCCATTGAATGAATATATGATAACAGTGATGTAAGATCGATCAACATATCACGAGATATATTGGCGGATAATTTATTTATCCTCTTGAAACCTCCACCATCTCTTCCGTTACCAAAAAGATCTAATTGTCTCTTACAATGATGTTTTAAAACATCGGCTAAAGTGTACCGATACAACGGCATCACCATCACCAACTCATACAAGGTTTCAAAAGAATCCAATAAGGGTACAATATGTTTATTATCCTGTTGCTTTTGTTGTTGAAATTTTTGTAAAATTTCCAATTCAAAACGGCTATTATGTGGTGGTCTATCATCCATGGGTTCGGTAATCTTCAACGCCACAACGGTTTTGGTCTTTGAATCAATGGCGCTGAACACATCGCTGAACCGACCATTTCCTATAGGTTTCCTATCTATATACCTGTGTTGTTTCTGCATTGTACCTTGATCTCTATCTATCAATCTCTTTATCTATCTACAAAATTATATATAAGGCCCAAAAAAAAAAAAAAAAAAAATATCATCACAGACAGAAATCCAAGAAGCAACCACAATAACAACAATAAATTTAAATTAACCATATATACTCAAAAACCTTATCATTATCATCATTCAACAAAGAAATCAGTGACTTTTGTCAATCTCATCATCAATGTCAACCACTTTGATCCATCCAGAATGGGTACAGATGGAGCTATGTGACATGGGGAAATCCATCTTTAACGAATTACCATTATCACAGGACAGATACGATTTGAAAAAAGCAAGTATCGAAACTTCACTTCTGTTGGGTGATTATCAACTATTGAAAAACTTGACCTTGACTAGAGATGGACTCTTGTCTCTGGAATTGAGACGTAAAGTCTGGCCTTTACTCTTGTCCGGTGGTGGTGATGGTGATGGTCATAACGAATCCTCAATCAACTCCTGTTTCGAAAATATCCATCACGATTCATCATTTGAACAATTACCAATACATAAAGATGAAGATCAACTTCGTTTAGACATTGACCGATCATTTATCAACTACCCTAACATCAGTTCATCTTCATCATCAATAATAACAAGTCTTCGTGAAAAATTAACAAGACTCATCACAAGATTACTCAGAACCCATCCTGATTTGAACTATTATCAAGGATTTCATGATGTGGCCTCTGTAATCTTACTAGTTTTTTGTTCCAATTCAAAGACAACAATTGATGAAAAAAATTTGGAAGAGGAAACAGCATATAGGATGCTTGAAGCATTAACTTTATACCATCTTCGTGATTTTATGCTCCCGATGATTGATTATAGTATCGATCATTTGAAATTGATTCCACAATTATTGAAACAAATCGATCCATCATTTGGTGTATTAATTAGTGAATTACCACCTTTTTACTCATTATCTTCGATCATCACCATGTATCTGCATAATTTGAAATCATTTGAAGATGTTTGTTTGATTTGGGATTTCATATTGAGTGAAAATTCAATGATGTTTTCCATATATTTCTATGTGGCTGCATTGATTTTTTATAAAAAAGATATTTATCAAGAGTTGTTTGAAATTTCTGGTTATTCGGAATTGGATTTCTCCAATGATGATAATGGAATTGTTATCATTGCAGAGAATAAAGATTTTATCCATTCAATATTATCAAATTTCTTGGATAAGAATGTTCAACAATCTGAAAAGTCTAATTTTTATGAGATTTTACAATTAACCATGGGTTATTTACATAAATTTCCACCTTCTTCTTCTTCTTCTTCTTCTTCATCATTATCTGTTGAATCGATGATGCCAATTTTTGAAAATTTGATATCTGAAAATTCTGTTTTACGTAATACATCTGCATATGTCGAAAATATGAATTTAGAAGATGTACGTGAAAGAACCAATTTTTACAACACCACAAGAATCTCAAATTTGTTTCAATTACAATTACAAGATTCAAAATTACGTCTGGAACGTAAATTGATTGAATTACAAAGAATTAAATTGGAAGAAGAAGAAGAAGAATTACAAAAAATTGAAAAACAAAAAAAGCAACTGTTGATGCTCCTGCAACAGAAAAATTCACTCAAACGTTCAATCACTGAATTCCTCTCCTTTACCACAAAGAACAATAATAATCATAACCACAATTTTTCCGATGACAACAAGATATCTAAGAACAAAAAACGTGGAAACATTTCCAGTATAATTTTCAAATACTCATTCGCCGTTGGTATCTTGAGTCTAGTTTTGAAAAGGTATTGTGATAGTCAAGGTGTTGATTTGACTACTTTTGTCGTATTGGGTTTACATAATTTGAAAAATTGTAATATTGGTGGTTGGAATTTGTTTAATGGAGTTGGATTGGGGAATTTTAAATTTAATCGTTGATGAATTTATTTATTTATTTTTGATCCATACCTCCCATATCCCAATTTCAAATATATATATATATATCTATATATATTACAAGTCAACAACCAACACATCACATGCAAGGGTAATTACAATTTAATAACATTCTGCTATATATATATATATATATTATACCCAACTCTCCCAATCTTCTCACACCATATGATACCCATTTTCAGATTGATAAACTATATATCCATACATACAAATGCATATAGTATTCATTCAATTCAGTCATTGATTGACTGATTGATTTGATCAATTTTTTGTCTTGTGTTTATTTCAATTCTTCTTGTCGCTCTATATATAATAATGATGATGATGATAATAATAATAATAGCTGATGCTTACCATTGGAAATCTCATATATTCTATAACTGATCTATCGTACATATAAAACATTTAGTTCATGATTACAATTTACAATATTCATTTTATATCATTTTTATAACAGATAGTGAATTTCCATCCATCCATCCATCCATCTATTCATCTATTCATCTTTTTATCTAACTATATCATATCTATACATAAGAAACCGCATATACACAAAAACTGATCAAAAAATAGGAGAATTATATCAAATCAACCAATTCAACTTGTCGAATACGTCAATGGAGCAAGGGCTATAAACGTCTAAACCATTTTTTTTCAATTGACTTGATGAATTTTTATCAATTCATTTTATTGCTATTATAATGTTTGAATACTTCCTAATAATGCATGCACAAACCAGCCGCTGGATATTCGATCATATATTAATCTCATAGATCAAAACCATCTCCGTACTAGATCCATTCCAACCTCTATTACCACTAGCACTAACCATAAATCGACAAGTTGGATCCACATATAAATCACTTAAAACACCACCATGATGACCTGGAATGATCATGAATGGAATTTTCAGTTTTTTTGGATTATTTTTCAAATCATCGTATAATCTTAAATCATATAATCTAACATTATCATAACTTCCACATAACAAATGTGATCCATTGGGCATTGATTTAACCACACTTACAGGACCACTAACTTGTGGGAATTTTAAAACTTTTGACAGTATCGAATGATGAGAATGGGTAGAATATGGCATTCTCAAATTGAGTTCATCCACTGTAGAGTTACGACGCCCCGCATAGATGTAATTCCCATCGTTAGACCAACATGCACTCATACACCATGGCGGTGTTGATGGTGGCACGGGGATTCGAAGCACATTATGTTCTCCAGAGGTACGAATATCCCAAATGTCAATAGATCCATCCATGGATGATGACATGAATATGTTGTTATCATAAACGGGTTCTGTAAGTGGGATTGATTCATTTTGTTGTTGATGTAATTCCATTTGTAAATTATCCTTATCATTATCGATCGTCGTTTTATCTTTATCATCATCGTTCTTCCGTTTTTCGTCATCCTCGTCATCATCATTTCCAAATAACGAATCCATATCATCATCATCATCATCATCATCATTCTCCCTCTTCTTAATCTTCATCGGCACAATATCAACCCCACCAACGGGTCTATATCCAATACTAGAAACTTGACTAGTAGAAGTATCAAACCTATTAACCACATCCCCTGTATTCAAATCCCATTGTAAGATTTTCCTATCCCAACCACCACTTAAAAATTTATCCTCATCGTTATTCAAAACCAAGACATCAACAGCATCGTTATGTCCATCTGGATCATTTGTAGACTTTGGTGCGAAATAATGTTTTATAGAACCTTCGTTATGTCTCACCGTTTGTAATGTGATTCCACCACTCTCTAAACCAGATAATAACCATAATGATTCCCTTTGTACAGCAAGTGAATATGCTGGAGATAATTTCGGTTCATAATGTGTTGATGTAATAACTGCATTATTATTATTTTCACCATTCAATGTGTTACCACCAGCGGCATTTTTCCTCTTACCACGCTTATTATTATTACCTGCAGTTGCTCCAACTTGTCTTTCCAGCAGATTTCCACCACCGATTAGATCTTCTTTATACACGGGTTGTTCATTTTCCCAATAAGATGTGATGATCCCAGCCAATGACATGGTATCAACCAATGAATGTTTTTGCAGTACTGTCAATTGTAAATTTCCCTCAATAGAACTAATAAAATCATATTTTCTGATGAATCCATCTTCACCACCGGTGAATAACCATCTTGGACCACGGGATAATGCGATTGAATGAATAGCAGATCCATATGGGATTGCCACATACGGCACAATGTCGAAACTTGTTGCAGTACGTGCTTGGTAGATTAGTTGTTGTTTAAATGATTTTGCTGGGGTGGATTTATGTTTTTCTTCTTCTTCTTCTTCTTCTTCATCATCATTCTCCTCTTTTTCCTCTTCATCCTTATGAACCACCTCATCTGATAAATCCATCTCATCACCACCATCAGCAGGAACAACCAGCGGTGATACACCTTCAACTTTACCACTTACCACCACTCCCGACTCAGGTTTTGTCGTTGCCGTTACATCACCAACAGAACCCACATCTTCATCTCTTGTCTTATTCCCGTCATCATCGTCGTTTGCCACAACAGCAGAACTTGTTGTTGTTGTTGGGGTGGTGGTGGAGTTTTTGTTGTTGTTTTTAATATCACCTTCATGGCCATCAGAAATAGACTCCATCTTGGTCGACAGTATTCCTGCATCAGAAGAAGTTTTATTCGTCGTATGTTGATGAGAAACGATATCCTTATTGACATCCAGCAGTACTGATACCAGTGATACCAGCAGTACTGACGTTGTTGATGTTGTTGACTCGTTTGGTTGTTTTTGTTGTTGTTTATGGAGTTTCTTAGCGTTCTTGTTCGCCACTTCCTGTTCCTCTTCATCATCGTCTTCTTCCTCTTCCTCTTCCTCGTCGTCTTCCTCGTCGTCGTCGTCATCATCTTCATCTTCATCTTCTTCTTCCTCATCCTCTTCATCTTCCTCCTCTTCATCGTCATCATCATCATCATCCTCCATCTCCTCATCCTCTTGTGTCTGCAGAGGTTGCAAATCATGCATCATCGTATCTTCCTCTTCTTCTTCTTCTTCTTCCTCATCTTCTTCTTCATCTTCTTCATCTCCATTCAACTGGGCGTCTAACATCTCAGTATCGTTATCGTCAAATAACTCATTATTGTTCATCTTTGATCAATGTGGTAAATGGTCTTGCTCTTTTAAAAATTAGTCCTCTATTTGATGCTTTTGTAAGGGTGTGAATATGTTTCATCTACTGTTGGTGTAATTGACTAGATTAACACAACAAAAGAACTGATCTGATGAATTGAATTGATTGAATATTTCATCAATTTTTTTGGGTTTTGTGTTTTTTTTTGTTTTCATTTTTTATTTTTTTTTTATATTCTTGTGAAACGCTCAGCTTTGGCGATAGAGTTCGATCCATCATCATCATTTAAAATAATTGATAATTGATATACCCTTTGGACTGACGAAATATATTTCAGTTGCTTGCATCATCTAATCTTTCTTAAGTTCTGATTTCCAAACCGGTGTGCTATTGGATTTGAAAAAATGCTTGCCGGGGGATCTTCCTCAATCTTTTACTTCTCAACGTATCAGAATCATCAATACAATATAAATTCATAAATAGATACATACAAGGTGATTTTGTTTTCCCCCTTTTTTTTATTTCCTATAATACATATATACAAATCATAATATCATATCCCACAAAATTGTGGAATGGAACAAATAAACGAAAAAAAAAATCATAAAATTTCATAAATATAATAATGCAAAAAGAATAGTAATAATAACAAACATGAAAGGTAATTGAAACAAAAGAACAGTGGGTAAAAAGCAAACAGGAAATATTAATAATAATAACATGAGAAATAATGATATAACGATATGACAATTCATAATAATTTCAACCCATTTAGATGATATATAACACATGAAAATGAGATGATGTTCATAAATCAATTTGCTTTTTGTTTCCCTTGCCCATCTCAATTAATTGGTCATTAATTATCGATGTGAAAAAACATAATGAAAATGCCAAAATCAATGATGGAAGGAAATATATGAAATAGAAGAGATATATGGATAAATTATCAAAATCAATGTACATCCATGAAAATAGACCCAACAATTTGAATTGAATGAGTTTAAACAGTTGATAATTTTTGCATCTCACAAGATTTCACTTCCATCAACATCCGATTCCGTATTTTTTCCAACATATCAACCCCTCTCAAACTTTCCTCATCATCATCATCATCTTCATCATCTTCATCTTCATCTTTCTGTTCGGGTAATCGATCATCTTTACCCAGTTTCTTATAATGAGGTCTATTTTCACCACGATAAAAGATATTCTCCAAAGATCGATCAAAACTCAACTCAGTTGAAATCAGTGATATTATTGAGATGGAATCTTCATCAATTAAATCATCGTTATAAATATTATTATTATTATTATTATTAACTAAATCTCTATCATTCAATTGTGGTTGTAATGGGGTATGATTATAAAGATTGGTATTTGGAAAAATTTCATCTTGTTGTAAAGGAGGGGTATTATATACCGAAGTTATCTTTTGTTTTGGTAATCTTGTATGGGTATTTGATTTATCTTTGAGTAATGGGGAATTAATTTTATTATTCTTCAAAGTATTTGAATGGGTATCATCGTTGAGGGTAATTGTAGAATTGTTATTAGTATTACCTTTAACCTTATTCTTCTTAATTTTTTCCCTTTCGTTACTTGGATAAACCATAGGTGATGTTATAGGACTATGAATTGGTGTACTTCCTTTACTACTATGATGATCTTTTGTATTGTTACTGTTATTATTAAAAGATGGAATTCTCTTCATTGAACTCAATCTTTTCTTCCATGATGATCTTTTGTTATTGTTGTTGTTGTTATTAGATAAATTTGGAATCCCAGTACCATTTGCCAAAAGATAATGTTTTTGAAAAGCATCATCTGTATATTCTTTATGATGATTTTGTCCATAAATTTCATCATCATCATCATCATAAGTATAATTCAGAGGTTGTTTCCTTTGCAAAGATGAATTCTTATTCAACAATGAATCCAATGATGAATGTCTTGAAATAGGGGATAAAACTTCCTCTGGATGATCTAATTGGATCAAATTATTGATTTGATTCAAATAATAATATTCTCTCAAAGTAGGATCATATCGAACTTCCCAACCAATTGGAACTTTTGGAGCTCCTCCCATACTTGTTGTTGTCTTGGACTTTGTTGTTGTTGTTGTTGCCGAAGGGGTATTATTATTACTCTTGTGATTCTTATCACCATTTCTCAATTCATCCTCTTCCAAGATAGGAGCAACAACTATGGAATGTGGAGATGAACTGTTATACAAGTCTTCGTCATCTTCTGTTGAAAAAGAAGTTTGTAAACTTGGAAGTGTTGAAGGGATTGATTTTTTCGTGGCAATAGTGGAAGATGAAGATGATGATAATGAGGGTAAAAATCTTGGTTTTGATAGTATAGTTGGAGATAACCTTGTCCTCTGTTGTTGTTGTTGTTGTTGGGTATGATTATGAGGATGATTATGATTTGCCAAAGATGATGAAGTTGAAGGTGAAGGTTTAGTGGTATGTTTGGTAGTGGTATCCAATTTAGGAGACCCCCCTCCTTGATGTGATAAAAGTTTTTTACAAATAAGAGCCATTATGCATATATGTATGTATGTATGTATGTATGTAAATGTTATATCTGACTGGTTGTTACTAACTTGTTATATGTCATCTATTTTGTTTTATGGATATGAATTGATATATATATATATATAATTAATTATATGATTATAAATGGGTTTGTTCTTTGTTCTTATTTTTTGTATATCGATTTGTCATATATCCCCATCCCCTCCACCCATCTATATAAGTTTTCGTTTTCTCTCAAAAAAATTTAAAAATTTAAAAAAAAGAAAAAAAAAAAAAAAAAATGCGAAATTTTTAATTTTAATTTTCTCTCTCTCTCTTATTCTCTCTCTCTTTGTTTTTTTAAATTCCAATCGAATGGGGAGTTAAGGGAGAAAGGACAGAGTGGGAATAAGATATGGATAGATCTCTTTACCCATCAACTCATATAACCACCAATCTATATATATATACATACTCTTCTTA
>JAJLSQ010000063.1:0-11281 GCA_030567715.1 Nakazawaea wyomingensis | reverse complement strand
AAAAAAAAAAAAAAAAAAATGCGAAATTTTTAATTTTAATTTTCTCTCTCTCTCTTATTCTCTCTCTCTTTGTTTTTTTAAATTCCAATCGAATGGGGAGTTAAGGGAGAAAGGACAGAGTGGGAATAAGATATGGATAGATCTCTTTACCCATCAACTCATATAACCACCAATCTATATATATATACATACTCTTCTTACTCTGTTTCATCTATGAATGATATCTATAACCATCACTCCTATCCCTATGCTCTCGCTCGGCTCTCGGGAATAACTCTCGGGTGGAGAAGTTGGTAGATGCGAACAACAAACAAACAATAAATAAATAAATAAATAAAATAAAATAATAACGGGATAGAACGGTCGGTCGGAGTTTCGTATTTCTTTCGGATCTAATATACTATTCCATACCTATATACCATACAACATCTATATATATCTATATATATCTATATATCAATAAGTGATTGATTAATTAATCTATTGATATTAAGCTATTGTCATGTTTATATTGATATAGATAAACTCTATATAACTTTGTAAGAGTGTGTGTGAGAGAGGGTGTGTTAGAAGGTTTGATGATTAATCAATTTAACAACCGGTATGGAGATGGAGATGGAGATGGAGATCTCCATCTCCATCTCTATCTCCAAGAATTTAAAAAGCTTAAAATGATTGTAATCTGCTCAGATATAAAACTATTATGATGTGTGTTAGATGTGAATTAGAGCATACGCTATGATCATTTCATCTTATTATCACTTCATTTTATTTCATAAAATACTTTCAATCTTATCTATCTATCTATCTATAAATACCATAATTGCATGTTTTTTTTTTCTCTCTTTTGTATCCCGCATCCATATTTGATAACACAACACTTACAAACTAATAATATACATACATAAAATACCGACGACCGGTTTCTTTCTTACTTATTAAATTGATGAATTTTTTTTTTTTTTTTTGTTAAACCGACAACAGCAGCAAACTTTAATCATTTAAAAAAATATTCAGTTGTAATATTCTTTCTCTCTTTAATTCCAGTGGTTTTAAGCTTCTTTTCGCCGTATCCGATCGGAGTAATTTCTAAACATAGATGAAATTAACCTATTTATTTATTTATCCTATTTATTATCTATCTATATCTTAAACCAGTGATGATAAAAGCAATCACCTTTTTTTTTCCCTCCCTTCTTCTCCACGATTTTGAATTATATATCCCGCACGCATGATATATGAAACTTATATTTATTTCTTTATCGTTCCCTCATTTTAACGGATCTTATTTTATTTTATTTTATCTAAATATATGTATTATATTAAAAGCAATCTCACCTTTAATTAATCTAATTAAATTTACTAAAATTTCAAAAAACTAGTTAAAATAATATTGATGGTTGATAAGTTGTATAATACCGCATATATAAAAAAAAAAAAAAAAAAATATTTATTAATTTATATCTTTGATCAAATATACAAAAATGATTGACTTTTAATTAAGCATATTCCCTCATCTATCTATAAAGTTGTAGTTTAAAAAACACAAATTGAAATAATTATAGTGAAAGTAGAAAAAAAAAAAAAGATTAAAAGAAATTGATATATATATATATAAAGTGAAATCAAGGGGAACCGATAACCCAAAAGAGATATAGTAGTACAATTATTGACCCGATTTTTAAAACAGATATACATATATATGTTGGAAGTAAAAATCAATTGTTTAGATGCCCCATCATATATAGACTTAGTCAAACTTTTTAATACTTACATGATGATATTCTGTAATTATAAACCCGATTCGATATCTAAATTACGCTACAAATTAAGGTTTCCCCATAAAGAGTCAAATTATCTATATATCTATCATAAGGGGGAACAATACAAGTTATTATTATCATTACACGGTAATGGAGAGAGTGTGTAGTTTATATGATGACCTAGTTGTTTGCTCTATTTCAAGATTGCCTATATGTGATGTACAAATTCATCTAATCATTTAATGGGGTCGTGTCCCATCCCACTATTCCGGTCCCAATCGGGGACTCCATTCATTTATTCAATAATCATTTAATAATATAATATATTATATTAAACTTAACACAAACACACAGCCAACTTTTATGCGCTGTTGCTCAGTTTTTATTATTATTTTTTTGTTTCCGTTTATAAGAATCTCTCTCTGTTGCGTTGCGTTGGGTGGTAAATAAATAATACGAGAATATTCCAAGAGCTTTTATCATTGAACTTAACGGGTTTGTTGGATATATAAAAAATCAACTACACCCTGATTTTTAAATTTAAATAATATATTTATTAATCAATCAATTATTATCATATATTAAAACACACATACAATAGAGAATGGCCGATAAGAATAATCCTCCAAAAGTTCCAGATGGTTGGAAAGCTGTATTTGATGATGAATACAAGACTTGGTTTTACGTTGATTTAAAAACAAAGAAATCTCAATGGGAACATCCAGATGAATCATTATTACAACCACAAAGACCATCCACAGCACCTCCAAATAGATCTACCAATAATGGAGGTTATCTTCAACAACAAGGAGGAGGTTATTACCCACAACAACAACAACAACCATATGGATATGGACAATATCCACCACAACAACAGATGTATCCACAACAACAGATGTACCCACAACAACCAATGTATCAACAGCAACCGATGTATCAACAACAACAACAACAGAGAGGTCATCGTGGTGGAGGTGGAATGGGAGCCATGGGTGGTGCACTTGCAGGTGGTTTAGGTGGTTTGATGTTGGGTGGATTGATGGCTGATGCTATGACTCCAGATACAGTGATAGTGGAAGATAATAATTTTGATGGTGGAGATTTTGGTGGTGGAGATTTTTAATCTCTTTAATATTATCATCAATCATTTATAATATAAATAAATATCCAATACATATATACCATTTTACATTTTATTACAAAAAAAAAAAACGTTATCTCTATTTTTATATCAACACCCCATCATTAATCAAAATTATACAATTATTTATGCATTCAATTCATTGAAATCCTTATGTAG
This sequence comes from Nakazawaea wyomingensis, assembly GCA_030567715.1. Lineage (NCBI taxonomy): Eukaryota > Fungi > Ascomycota > Pichiomycetes > Alaninales > Pachysolenaceae > Nakazawaea > Nakazawaea wyomingensis. Next base: position 8,218 of record JAJLSQ010000063.1, on the reverse strand, counting down.
TAAGTTATCCATTACCAACTGTACATCTCTATAAATCTTCTCTTATCTTTTCTTATCAATTAATTTATTATCAACAATTTTAAGCACAAAAATTTATTATCTTTTTTTTTATTTTTTAGTCATCCTCCCTTCTTTTCTATACACCCCGATCAGATCTAGGCAGCGGCTATTGCTGAGTACCACATACACGACTTTCAAGATCCAATATGATGGATGATGATAAAAGAGGCGCGGGCATGCGTTTTTTTTTTTTTGTTTTGGTTATTTGATATTTATGTACTTATATCATGTATGTATATCTATGTAATCGGTATATATATATATATATATGGGATATGAAATATGATCTTAAAATTATTAATAAACATTTTGAAAAAACAAATGGTGTCTCTTTTTCCGATAAGATAATTTATCGATTCAAATTTTGTAGGGTAAAAATATATAATTGACAAGGATTTATTTACATTCCCAATGAATAAATTATAATAGAATTATAAATATACAAAATTTATGAGATGAAAATTAGTACTAATTTTTATCAATCTATTTAACCTATCTATAAATCAATGTGTCATATATATCATCAGTTGCTAGAATTCATGAAAAGTAAATGAATTGAAAAAACATATATATATATATATATATATATATATCTTATTCATTTTTCCGGAAGATAATTTGACGGAAATTGGGAAATGAAACATGAGAGGGGGGGTAGATTTATGTAGATGTAAATACCACTCATCATCAATATTACATTCTTATCAAGTAAATAAATTACTAACTAACTATAAACTTCTTTTTTTTTTTTTTTTTTTTTTTTTTTTTTTTTTTGTTTTGTTTTCCCCTTTTTTACAAACAAGCTCTTATTTATAAAAATTGATACTCCCTCCCTATACACTCCTTTTTTTGTTCAACAACTTTTCCCAAGTTCTGAAGATATAGAGAATATATAAAAGATTTATGGAACAGTCCTATAAGCTGTTTTGGATGAAGGAAAAATTGCAGAATGAAACATCTCAATTATCATTATCAGAAAGAAACTGATTTATATATATATATATATATATATATGTGTCTTTAATAATAAATTCTATACATTGATTTGATTAACTATAAGAGTTCCAGTTGATTTCCAAATAAAAGAGTAGATCCCAATATATGTATGTAATTAGAATGATAGAATTTTATCTGATTGAATTCATCTTTTTCCTTCATTATACAATAGGGGGGGCGGATTTCCGATTTCCATTTTAAGGGATTCATCCATCTGATTTATTTCAAACACATATAATCATATAGTTAGATGATTATGTTTATCCATTGATTCCCGATACATTGGTTTGTAAGAAAGCCCTACTTCACCCAACCCTCAAATTCATTTTTGATTCTTGTTGTTTTTTAAGATTGGGGGAAAATCTAACCCCCCCATTGGGGGAGGGGTTTCTTCTAAATTTTAAAACTGTAATGCTTTATTTTTCTTTTTTCTTTTATCTCTTTAGGTTAGTTACATAACCCGATTTGCAACCCCAATCCAAAAAACTTAGATCTCCAAAACATAGTGCATTGGTGTTGAAAGTTTGTGCAGATCCCAAAACCAATATGAAATAAAAGAGATTAGTCGGATGTCGAGAGGGTTAAAAAGTAATGATCACATGCCTTGAAAATTCTTTCAAATTTCCATAATCAATTGAAAGTTTAAATAATATTACGATATAAATATATTCGATGATGATTGTATTGAATTTTTGATAAGTTGACAAAACTAATGAATTGTACATATGAACAACACAAAACAATTATCTAACTTAAGTCTCGAGGAAAAGTATATTGGGCAAATGAGGCATTAGATCTAATGTTCAAGTTAAATTATTCCTTGGCGAGTGAATAACAACAGAGGTGATCAAATTTATAGGTTATAATTAGATAACGATTTAAATACAGCTCGTAGAAGTATCCACCATCTATGTTCTTACAAAGGTTGAAAAGAATTATAATATCAAATTACACGAAGAGGTGTCAAACCCAACTAACCAAAATCTCACAAATCAACAGATTATAAAGGTAATTTCTTTCAATACTGATGTGGCTGGTTGTGCTGTCTGACTGGGTTGGCAGACCCGGCTGAATATCAGAATGAGAATCAAAAATTCATCCCTTTGAGAAATCGATAGATTTTATAAAGAATGAATGCAATGCTCCATACCTACCTACATATATATCTGCATACATAGACCTACATACATTTATAGATAGACACCAAAATTATATACATACCTACTTACATAAACACCAAATTACCTACCAACATAACTACGATCGCTCCAACCCAAAATTACTCATAATTAACCAAATAACCATATTACATTACATAAAATATATCAAATGATGAATATACTGTATTCCGTACTTAAAAAATAAATGAATTCATAACTACCCGAAAACTTCCCCTCCCCCCCTCCACTAACTTAAAAAAAAAAGAGAAAATTCGGGTAAGAGTCAAAAAGGAAAAAAAAAAAAAAAACATCTTTCATACCGCCTTTGGCTAGCGGTGGATGCAGAATGGATGAATGGATGGCTGGATACGTAATCTTTTCATATCCCTTTGGAGATTCTATAATGAATATGAGTGGAACACGAACACGCCATACGTATTTTAGATACTTTCGTACATACAGACATACATACATAAAAAAAAAAAAGGATTTGTATACATTACATATCGATAAATCCATGTACATATATCCACTCATAGACGACACGATGCACGATTTCTTTTTTTTTTAATAAAAGACACTCGAGGTTAAAAAAAAAAACAAAAAACAAAAAACCAAACAAAACCCATCAATCACCAATAAAAACAAAAAAAAAAAAAAATGTGGTAAAATTCTCTCTATAAAAATCTTTTCATTTTTACCCATCAATCTCATCCCATATCAGATCTTTTCTTCTTAACAAGAGAGTTGGTGGTGGCTGGAACTCTTGTGATTTGATGGTGATGGCGGATTGGTTCTCTGCTCAAACTGTATTCATGATCCTAGTTAAAGTTTCTCACTCTTGTAGTTTTATGCATATTATATACATATGAGTGCATGTACACATGCAACTGGTACATGAATTTATGCATAAGGTAAATATATAGGTGCATGCGTTTAAAACCTGGTTCGGTCCTTTCCGGTGTCATTTTTACCTCTCACTCTCTCTCTTTTTTTTTTTTTTTGGTATGACCGGAATCTATTGTTCTATAAACAAAATTATTTTTTAAGATTAAATAATAAATGTTCACGCTTAGGTGATGATTAATTCGTTTATTTCGTTTAATTGCTCTGTTCTTTTTTTCTCATTTTAGCTGTTGAGAATATATTATCATTATCATATCATATCATCAAAAAAATCACCCACCCACTTCTCTATTTCTCTATCAGAGTTAATAATAATATCATTCATCTTTCCAAGGTTCTATTGATTTGCATTTTTAATTTTAATTTTAAATTAATTTAATTTCAAATTTGTTTGGTACCGCTGCATATCACGATATGTGCATCTTCTTATTTTATAAATTTGATGAGATCGCTGGTCTGCAATTGATGATCTTACTAGGTCTTATGTCTGTACATATTGCACGACTTTTAGAACTTTTTTTTTTTTTTTTACAATAACTATTGTTATATTATTGTTGGGGTATATATATAACCCTAGGACAGTCAATCTTACGAATACTCAGTAATAGTAGTCATAAATATATATCATGTTAATTAAATTAAAATTCCTTCTCTCCTAACTTACATAAAAATTTTTCACTAATAAATTACACAAACAAACAAACTCATCAAAAAAAAAAAAACAAAAAACAAAAAAAAAGCATAATACAATTTCAAAGAATCCTAGTCTCATACACCGTTAATTGGTGATCATTATATCAAGTTGTGTTGATTGAGCTAATGAAGTAAAACGAAAATCTACAAGTAGTAGTAGTAGTAGTGTGGATGATATCGATTGCTACACAGAGACAATTCGAACATTCCTGTATATCTATCTATCTCCAACCTCAAATCATGCGCATCCGGCGAATTATTTTTCCCACTAGCAAATGCACATGCCATGCAAAGTGTAAAATGTGAAACCCTTTTTTCAATGACATCCATTTGCATGGAATTAAAGTGGCTTATGGGCCAAAAAATGCTCCATTTTTTTACGACGTACATATCCGTAGTAGTTGAAGATCAGATCTATTTATAGTGAGGAAACAGACACATAGATAAAAAGAGAAGAGATGATCTTTGTACAAAAACATACTTAGTACCCATGTTCGTTTCAAATTCAAATAGGTGGTCCAAATATATATACATCCATTCATATAAATATAAATAAAAATTATTGCTTATCTAAAGACTAAAGAATATATCTCTTTCGGAATTAGTCTATCTGGCATGAGCCAAATAGTTTTCATTTCTTAACTGCTGGTTATGGATGGCCTTGCACACACAATTTTTGCGCGTTTGGAGCAATTTAGATAACTAGAGTTACAGAGTACTAATGCAGCCCTGTTCTTCCAAAGAGAGGTTTTGATCAAAATTATCAATTTTAATTACGGAAATGGAAATGGAAATGGCTTTCTTTACTAATGAAATGAAAATCCATATTGTCTTATATTTTAATTTGTATCGATACTTGGCCTGTTAGTTGGTCTGTACTTGCATGTATATTCCCTAAAAGAGAATAACACAACCATATTTATAGAATTTCAATGCAAAAAAACAGTTGACAGCAAGTGTTATTGTACTCGAAACAATTAAACTTTGTTCTTCAGAATAAAGCATGAGTGATTTGCGAAGAAACTGACATATATTTTTGGTTAAAACAATGCAACTTGTTAATTCACAACAGAGAGAACAACTCTAATCAAACAAGCGGGAACAAAATTGATCTTCATATTCAATTACTACTCTTCTGATAGCTTAATATTTACTCTTTTGCAAGCACACCTAGCAACACCTATATACTTTTTAGAGAACCCAACTACTCAGTATCAATGTACATACAAGAAGCTTATAGAAATCTTATCTAACTTAATTCTTTCAGGTTTAAATCTGGAGAAAAAATACAAAAATACAAAAAAGAAAAGTCAAAAAAAAAAAAAAAAAAAAAAAAAAAAAAAAAAAAAAAAAAAAAAAAAAAAAAAAAAAAAAAAAAAAAAAAAAAAAAAAAAAAAAAAAAAAAAAAAAACTAAAAAAAAATTGACAAGGATGTTTCTTCGTTGGGTATAGTCGGTAAGAATTGTTACATACAAACTTGCATACATTCTGGCACTTTTGGTTCACGGCTGTTACAGTATATGAGCAAGAATTATGATAGAGAATATTCGCTAATGGTTAACCCATAACCATGGATTCAAAATGGTGTCTCTGCAAAAGCAAGCAAAGTATGAGATGCAAGATCTCGGCACACTCTTTTTTAATACTCTCCCTCTTCCCTCGATTTACTGATACTGATGGTGATGGTGACGGTAATGCCTGTTGTTGTTGATCATTAATTCTTTCCCCCCCTAAAATGGAAAATATTTCACTAGAAGCGGAAAATGGCTTATCGACGAAAGAAGAAGAAACATGCATTTTATGTCTTAAAATTGGAATTGAAAGAAGATCAATTTTATTATTCAAGGTTTTTTTTTTTTTTTTGCATAGATACAGCAACTGTTTATTCAAACAAGGAGTCTAGTTCATTCTCAATTTGGAATATCCATGCATGTTTTTGATGATCTTGATTTCCGATCTAATAAAAATTAATAAGGATATGAATGCAAAAAGTAATGCTGGTGATGGAACCATGCATTAGTTGACATTTACAGAAATGATAAAAATTCCCAATTGGAAAAGATTTTAGATGCATTCTGGAAGAATAGAGAAACAATAATTGAACTTTAAAAAATCGTGGAATGTTTTGGATCAACATGCATATTTGAATTTTGTTTACGCATAATTCACCTTTCAATAGAAAGCTCGCTCTGAGATTGACTTTATGCTACAGAGATGAAGGTGTGCCAATTTGTTTTTATCTAGAGCAGATACGCCATCTCTTCATCCCCTCCTTCTGGAATTCCTGTAAACACAACATATATATCTAGCTTCAATCCCCGGGGAAATATTATAACAAGTTTCTAATATATCAAAAACAATTTCATCAACATCCCCTTTCAATCGCTACATTCACCCAACTTTACTTCAATCGTTTAATTCAAATAGGTTACAGATAGAGAGAACGAGAAAGTGAACCATAGTTTCACAAAGGTTGACAATGAAATTATTCCCGTTGTTTTCACTGTTTGTGCTTATGGCGCTGGATTTTTCAGCCGCTGCAACCACTTATACCACCACAAGTGGTTATTACAGTTATATCGTTGAAGTTTTCTCAACCAACATTCTTTTCCTCCCAGTTCCATCTTCAACAAGAACTATTGGAACCATTTATCCAACCGGAACTTTCACCACATTTACTTCAAAGAACAATGATGCTCTTGACATTGGTAATTATGGTAAAACTTTTGTTCAAGTTGTCTACATGACAACTCAAAGTCTTTTGGGAAATGCTTACGCTACTACTTATGCTACAAGAACCATTTCAACCATCTCAGCGACAGGTGGTGTCAGAACTTATACCACTGATCCAGCTAATGATTACAACGATTATGTTGTCGAGGTTAGTACATCTTATGGTATCTTGTTGGGCCAACAGATCAGTAATTTAGTCACAAGAACTGTCTCAACCAAGTATCCAACTGGAACTGTCAACACTTTCACCACAACTCTCGGTCTTCTCAACGGTGGTAATACTTTGGTTGATGTTGTGTATCTGACAACTTCAACTTCAAGAGGAGTTCCAGTTACCACAATTGCTACGAAACCGGTATCGACGATCATTCCACCTAATACGGCATATCAGACTACAAACAATATTGGTGTCTCCACATTTTTATCAAGTGTTTGTGTCGGTTATCATAGAACACAAAGGCAATCCTCTTTGATCTCAATTTACACTGGTCCAAATTATTTAATTGATGAGTATCTTCAAAAATTGAGTAACGGTGATTACAAAGTTTATGTCTATTTCCAAATAACACAATCTGGTTACAAATTTACATCTTTTAATCTATTTGATTTGTCTTTAATCTCATCCAATTTCCAAGCTGTTGTGGATTTCGATCATAACTCGGTTCTCATCACTTATACGATGCCTGCTGCTAATATCCTTACTTGTTACTTAAGAACTTGGTCCTTCCAAATCGGTGATGGTTCAAACACTTATATCTACTACTTGGGTAATCTTGCAGCTTTGAATATTCTTCCAAATGTCGATATCATTAATAATATCTGTCTGAACAGTGTTACCAGTGTTTGTACTTCTAGTGCTACTTTTGTCCCAACAACCAATTTGCCATCAGTATCGTCAGCTACACTTACTACAAGTTCATCTAGCTCAGCAAGTTCATCATCATCATCTATCGCTTCATCAACTGCTTCATCTGCCGTACCTTCATTTGGATCATCTGCTGTTTCATCATTCCTACCAGTTGCTTCATCTGCTGTACCTTCATTTGGATCATCTGCTGTTTCATCATTCCTACCAGTTGCTTCATCTGCCGTACCTTCATTTGGATCATCTGCTGTTTCATCATTCCTACCAGTTGCTTCATCTGCTGTACCTTCATTTGGATCATCTGCGGTTTCATCATTCCCACCAGTTGCTTCATCTGCCGTACCTTCATTTGGATCATCAGCTGCATCATTTGTTATTCCATCTGATTCATCTGTTCTCTCATCAGTACCATCTTCAGCAGGTTCATCTGTTGATTCGTCGGTCCCATCTTCAGCAGGCTCTTCAGTTGATTCATCGGTCCCATCAACTGCATCAGCTGCTTCTTCTGCAGGTTCATCTGCTGTTCCATCTGATTCATCCGTGGTTCCATCATCTGTTTCTTCTGCAAGTTCCTCTGTTGATTCGTTGGTCCCATCTTCAGCAGGCTCTTCAGTTGATTCATCGGTCCCATCAACTGCATCAGCTGCTTCTTCTGCAGGTTCATCTGCTGTTCCATCTGATTCAACCGTTGTTCCATCATCTGCTTCTTCTGCAAGTTCCCCTGTTGATTCATCAGTACCATCTTCAGCAGGTTCTTCAGTTGATTCATCGGTCCCATCAACTGCATCAGCTGCTTCTTCTGCAG
>JAJLSQ010000062.1:0-73984 GCA_030567715.1 Nakazawaea wyomingensis | reverse complement strand
ACATTGTTATCTTATCATTTTTAAGCAAAATCATCTTAACTCTAAAATATAATTGATGTTTCAAATTACCATTGTTTTCTACCATTTTGAATGATTTTAAAGTATTTGTTAATTTTGAAAAATTTGAATCCCCAATTTCAATGGTTTTTTGGTCTTGAAGCGCCATTGAAGTGGCCAATTTAGGAAATTTTTTTTCTCTCTTATTTAAGTTTAAAAGACATATTAGACAACCACACACATAAGACGGGAAGAAAGGATAAGAGGAAAAAAGATACCAAGCAGGCTAATATAGCAAAGATGATATTCATAAGCGTTATTGTAAATATTTTATGCAATAGTTCTTTATGATTTCAAGTTAGGAACGATTGAAATGAGTTATCTACAGATTTATATTTTACTTCAAGTCAATTGAATAAATGATAAAATAGCTCTCATATAAAAAAAGAAAATGTGACAAAAAATGTATAGTATATAAAAAAGATAAACAAAAACCATAATGAAGTGGGGTCATTCAAAGTTCAGTGTAACATCGTACTGAACAAATGAGGGAAATCAAATGAAATGCGAATTCCATCTAGTTAAAATTATTGGAAGAAAGGAAGGAAAAGAAAACACCAGAAATGACCAACCATTATAAAGGACAACTTCTCCGATATTGAAGTTGAAAGAGAACTAGAAAACAAAACTATTAAGGGATTAATGAACAAAGAAGATTAACAAAACACTTGATTTCAAAACAGAATTAAAAACCATCTACCACTTAGTCAAACCAAAATGCTCTCCATCTTTCAATATAACCTGTATTGCAGTATCTTTATAATCGATAGTCTGTATCACGTTGTTTCCCCACCAATTAGGAGGCTTGACTTTTGTAAGTGTCAATGTCAAGAATATAATTAATGAAGACCAAGCTAAACCGGTATCCAACAGAGCAGATAATGTGTAGTTGTATTTAGACCACCAATGAAACCATTTTCTCTTCACGAAATACCCAAAGAATAGACCAACAATTGAATACAAAGAGTAATTATAAGGAGTAGCTGGAGGGATGTTACCAGTTGATGTGAAAAAGGCTGGCCAATTAAGGTATTTGATATACGAATTTGGCCATTTTTTCAAAACCAACCAACTAATCAATGGTAAGACAGCACCCACTATGAAGAATAATAATAATCCATCATAAAGATGTCCCGGGGAGTATTGCCTTTGAGCTCCAATGACTCCCCATATTACAGAGGCATTAAAAAAGACACGAGCACCAGGACAATTGAATTTGGCTGGTTGATCAATTTCACAGAGTCCATCAATGTTAGCTTCTGCCCATTTCAATACACAAATTTGTACTACTGAGCCCCATAAAGTCGATATTAGTTGAGCAAAAAACATCAATTTTGGAGAAATTTTCATGTAATGACCCAATTTTAAATCTTGAGTGTATATGATTGCCTGATTATTTGAAATGTAAGCAAATGTTTTGAAAAACATCATAGCTATTGGTTTTCCCGGCATCAAGTAACTTGCAATGAATTCAGAGATCACATTCAAACCAAGTGACATATTAGTCAATGCCAAAAGTACACCTACTGGAATGATGAAGAATGCCAGCATTAACAATGAGATCACAAGACCATAAACAGGGAATTCGGTAGGCCAAACTTCAATGGTGACAACTGATAGGGCAAACATCACCAAGAATAGAAGGAGATACCACCAATCAGGACATTTTCTGTACAGTTTCATTAATCTGGCATGGACATCAAAATTGGACTCATCATTTGGTTTCATGAATTCCTTATATATGTTCTTTCCATGAAATAACAAAGTATAGGTGATTGCCGATGTACAAGCAGCAAAGGATAAACCATATGATACAGCAAAAGTTGTTGAAAGATATAAAGCTGAGTAGTTTTTGTAAGCGTCTATATCGAATGAAAGATTCTTCTTCAAGATTTTTTTTGTGTCGTAATGATTTTGGTACCTATCATAGGTATTTGAATCAGATATAGGTAAGTACTTGCCATACCAAACATCTGTATAGTGTAGTATTGGAGCCAAAATCCAAAAAATGACAACTATGGACAATAATACAGTGGCAACAACACTTGCAGGTGGAATCAATGGAGAACCTATGAATCCAACTACTTGGTTCCAATCAAAAGACCATGGCATAACACCCAAACCTGTTGAAACACCAAATATTTGGTTGACCAAGACATCCTTAGGTTTGATCCATGTAACCCATGCAAAATAGGATAATCCTTGAAAGATGAATCCTGGAAACCAGTACCATATAAACCCACACACGAAAACCACAATGAAGAATTTCAAACGAGATATGATCCATCCATTAGCGGAATGGTTGACATTCATATGGATATTTGTCAAAAATGTACAAGTGACTAAATTTGAAGGCCAAATCATCGATGAAGGTCTGATTAAAACTTTACTTGCCAAACCTGCCATCGATAATCCGATACATTGGGTTGTTATTATGGCCAACAAATTAAACCCCCATCCAAAGTCTATGTTATAGAATTTGTTCATTGTCAATAACAAATCGACAGCATAAGCAGCACCATCACCAAACGATACATTAGAAATGATGATTATCAAAGTATGTTCTTTGATGTTAAATTTTCCTGGATTGGTTTCCATACCAAAAATCCTCACATTAGGAACAAATCTTTCCCACAAGACACCCAATGGCCATGCCAATATTGCCGTGACAAATAATGATATACTGAATGCTGGACTATGCAATGAGAATAAAACGTTCAAAGTACATCCAATTGTAGTCATCAATAGTCCTATCACCCACATTCTTATTGTATTTTGAGGAATCGTTGGATCATCAGTGGAAGGCACTGCCGCACGAACTTCAGGGTACGGTGAATCATCTTCTGTACTGACACCGGCATAACTGTCTTCGATGACCTCTTTACAGAGCTCATTAGTCGAAATTGAGTCATATTCAGTCTCCACCAAGAATAAATTGTCCGATACATCTTTGAAAACCCCTGTATCATGATCCGTACATGAGGAAGCTATCACTCTTGCAGAATCCTTCTCTATTTGGGCAGTCATATGAAAATACACTGATCTCCTCTAAGAGTTGCCGATATTGGGGACAGTTTTACCAAGATGACTAGTGTTTGTGTTGAAATTGATTGATGAAAGTACAATGCATTGACTTACCTGAGTCATTATCTTCAAGGATCGTATCAGATGGAAAAAAAAAAAAAAATTACAAAAAAAAGTTTCGATTCTGCTTCTGTTATGAAAGCAAAAAAAAGACACACAGAGATAAAAGATAAGCAGAGCGCCTATTTGGGTACGGATATTACAAGAATCTTTGCGTCCATCCATACATATATATATACATATAAATACAGCACAAAATACAACTAAGAATTATAGCAATGTAGTATATCATGAAGGTCAATTGATGTGGAAAGTTGCTGATCATCATCATACATTTTTATCGGCTCCTCAAACCTCCTTTTAGCAAATTTCGATAGGTAAAAGGGAAGATTTTCTTATGTAATCAAAACTCCTCCTTATTTTCATTCTTCACATTTGGCATGCAGATCCTTTTACTACGAAACTAAAAAAAACTCTCTCTCTATTAGATCTTCATTTGGAAAGTAGCCTTCATATGGAAAAAAGGTTCTGGGTTACCAACTAACTAAGGCTTTATAGTTATAACCAAAGCTCGTAATTTACAATTCACATTCTTTCTGTATGAGTCACATGCTAATAATTATGAAATAATTCATCATATAACTAGCTGGGGATAATGATGATCACTTTTCAAATAGTCATGGTTATATGGATTAATTCATACATTGCAATTTGACTAAAATTATTTTAATCATATGAGTTTTATGGATTTTCATACATAGGCGATATAGCTACAATTGGAAGAGCTGAAATTGGAAGGCAAAGACTTAAACGATTGATCTAAATGGTTTGAATTATGATATCAATAAAAACCATTCCAAAGAAAGAAAGAAAGAAAGAAAGTCCTCCTGACCAAGTAAGATTACATAGAAACACTCACAGTATTATAATATAATAGGCACAAAATGCCTGAGAAGTTATATCAATATTAGATAGTACAAAATAAATATTGTAAATGATTTGGTCTCATTGTTTCTTACTATTATTAAAAATGATATCAACTGACCAATACCCAAACCAAAAAGAAGAAAATTAGTACTGCAAAAATCTTCAGCATGAACCATCTATTGTTGCTGACGTGATTGAAGTATTTCAACAATTCCCTTTGCGCTCCTTGAATGTTTATACTTATGTCTTCCACATTGGTATCAATTCTTTGGATTTGTTCTCCTTGTTCATTCACCATTGTTGCTAATTGTTGGAAAAGGTTACCAACTTCGTTGATTGTGCTTTCAATGGTTTCTACAGCTCTATTTCGCTCTTGTAAATAAACATTTTGTTGTTGTTCTTCCAACAACATCAACTGTTGGGATTGATCGGGAATAGAAAGTAATTGTCCATCATTCTGTTGAGATGTGTCATCAAATGTGTGTAAAAATGGATTATCGGAGGCTACCGTTGGTGAATTTACCGGTTTTGTTATATCATTGTTATTTTGAATAAATTCGCTAGCCATCGATAAAAATTGTTCTTTCCTCGTCTTCGTCAGAAGTTCTGTTTTTTGTCTTAACTCTAGCACCGTTTTGAACTCTTCACTAACATTCTTGGTTCTTGTATTTAGCAATTGAACAACATTTCTTGTATGCAAACTGATTTGATCATTAGCACTCTTTGATTGGGTATTATTAGCAAGTTCTTTCAAAGATTTTTCCAACTTGAAAATGTTTTGCTTGATCACGTATGTTAGTTGCAGTATATCAGTTGAACGATCATCTAAGAATTGGTTACGTTTGGTCACTAAATTTTATCAAAAAGTTTTCAATTGTTAGTAAAAAAATATACAATTGGAACTGCTGAGTTCAAGCCAAATTGAAGAAGCTTCACTTACAAAGAGCAAGTTTGGATAATAACGCTGTGACATGAGCTATATCCTTGGCTATTCTTTTAGCCTGATTGGTGAATTCTGCCCTTGATATCTGTTGCTTTGCAGATTCATTATTGGTATGTTGTGCTGGCTGTTGAATTCTCTGTTTAGACTTGTTCAATCGATTGTAGGAGTTGACACACTGTTGAAACTCGAGTGTTCGATCTTGAATGGACATTCTGGGAGATGTGAAAGTACTGCTCATTACTACACGTCGATATATATTTTAAGCACAGATGTTGGGAAAGCTCTATGTGAAGGAAGATCTGACTAAAATGATAAAGATACCAGACGACGTGTGTTCTCTGTGTATCTTTTTTGTGGTTTAGTGTATGAGTGTGCGTTGTTACCAAAGTTTGGGAAAGGGGCTGGATGATTTTACACTAATACAGCTGAATCTGTAATGTGAGACACGACTTAGATCATCGCTATATTGATATCAGATCTATAGATAAAAAATAAATGCATATGAAAGAATAGAAAATGAAATTAAAAGCATATATATAGGCGTATATATACGTGAGATATTGAGATACAAGATTATTTATATATATTAGAGATCCATTGAGTTTTAACAGAAAATGTGTAACGGATAATGAAGTAAATGATAAATAGAAAAATAGAAAAGCTCAGCAAAATGATCAGACCCACCAAGGATAAAAATATATTATAAAAAGATTAAGACCAAAAAAGAAATCTTTCAAGAGATTAGATGATTGATAGATAAACCGAAAATTGGGCAAACAAAACATTCATAAGACAAACAAAAACATTAATCAAAATGAAAAAAAAAAAAAAAAAAAAAAAAAAAAAAAAAAAAAAAAAAAAAAACAAGCACACACAAATTAATCAAAGCACAGCTGGCCAAAAAATACTGCTTACATACCCATTTCCGCTTGTAATGCCCTTAATGCTTCCTCATCCTCATCAACTTCTTGTTTCTTCTCCAGTGACACCAACTTAGGAACACCGCTGATATCAGGCAAGTCCAAATCAACTGCAGCAGCAGGTTTCTTCACCGGTGCTTCTCCTACAACGTTCTTATCCAATTCTTCTTGTTGTAATTGCTCTAATTCATCCTCCAATTCCTCGTCGTCGATTTCTTGATTTCCTAATGGTCTTGATAAGGCATCTGATATCTCCTCTCCAATATCTAGTTGCTCTCTCACTTCATCCATAGCATCTTCGATGTTATCCATATTAAAGTCCTTGTGCAATTGCTTCATTGCCTTTGCTCCACTTTTCATTGCATTCATGGTTTCAACGTTCAAACTGGCATTCTCAATGGTGAATAATTGAGTTTCCAAGTTATCTATTTGAGCTTGAAGTTTATCCGTCTGCAGCTCCAACATTTTCTTCTTCTTCAAGGCAGTTCTCGCTGCAGCTTTGTTGGTAGTGGCATTCTTCTTGGCTATAGTTTGTTGTTCGTCTATCTGAGTCTCTATATGTTTCAACTTCTTATTTAACATGTTGATATGCTCCTTAGTGTTGACAATAACCTTCTTAGGATCATTTTTAGCCTTTGTGTTACCGCCAAAAAAGTATGAGAACATGATTATAGTTTTGAGTGATATATATCCCCAAGTAAATAAGAGAGATTTGTAAATATATTTCCCGTTAATTTGGTAAGTAGTACAATGGGGATGGATTCAGCAGAGAATATTATCGACAAAAGGTTGCCTCTGCTATCTGTCTGTTTCCAAAAGGTACTGACTGCGTTCTAAACTCTTTTGCTTTCTTTCTCGTTTTCTTTATCCTGTACTCACTTTTGTGCCTATGAGGCACGACAAAAGAGAAGATCTACGACTGATTTTAAGACAGCCCCTAATCCACCTGATCTGGCAATCCATCATCTCCTTGAAATTTTTTTCTTTTTTTTTTTTTCTTTGTAGAGAGAGAGCTAAAATATGTTACAAAGTACGACTTGAATGAAACTTTTTATTTTAAAGGCGACAAGTGAAGAGTGTTGTGGTACTATAATTAAGAGATACGTGCTTTTACAGTATTATGTATAGAACTCGGTTATGTGTTGGGAGGAACAAACAGTTTTGGCGATTGCATTCTGCAAGGTCTTTTAATAGCGTGAAATTGCAGAAGGCTTCTGAGAAATCAACTTTAACCTCTCAAACCGATTACTACGATTTCGAAAATGATGAGAACGAGATATTAAGTGACTTCATCGAGAACTTGAGCAATTCAAAGACAAAAGCTACTCACATGGAGCCTATTTCAAAGAGACCAACTTTTGAGGAAATCACAACGACCAAGTTCAAGACTAGTCAGGATATTCAGTTATCGTTGTATTCCAAGGACATCGTCACCACATATAATTTATTCACAGCATGTCTTAGAGCCAAGGAATTTGAAAGAGCTCTCTCTCTTTTGTCGAGTATGCATATGTTAATAAGGAACCAAAAGAATAAAACTCCGATGATTGACGCATTCAATAGCTACTTCTCGGCTTGGGCACAAGATGAAAAGTTAACAGTTGATGACATCACTAGATTTTTTAACGAATCTTTATCTACATATTCGAATTTCTCATTCGATGATAGAACATATGCAATATTGATCGATGCTGTGATGTCAAGATCAACGAATCCCTCAGAGTGTAAGGTGTTGGCGAGAATGTATCTAGAAAATTGCAATAAAACTAATTTGAAAGGGTTATTCCGTCATGCTGATATATTCTCCATGGGGAACTTGAAAAGAATGGTGGAGATTTTGAATGTTCCAAAGGAGGATATTCCAAAGGACTTACAAGAGTTTTTTGAAACTGAGGAGGAAACTAATCTCAAACGAGAAGAAGAGGCTATAAAGCTTCTGAGGCAATTTTCATTTGAAAATGATGAAATTCCACTGTTGGAGAAGGATTCCGAATATTTGAAAGGTGTAGATTCTTTCGGTTTAAGAGTTATTAGACATTCAATAATGGCGTTGGCTTCGAAAAATAAATCGGAGGTTTTGGCAGAGTTTGCTGAAAAATTGAGTTCTGCCACACCAGTAGAATCATCCGCTGTGGAGAAGTCAACTGAAGACATTGATCTCTTCAGTATATATAAATCATTAAGTGAAGAAGATCAAGAAGCATTTGATAATGTATTGGAAGAGTTTAATTTTGAGAGACAATTGAGCGTGGAAACAAAAGGAATTGATTCTGCCAGAGAGAAATGGAGACATTCTTATGAACAATTACAAAAGGCAAAAGTTATTGCTCCAACAGAAAATTTGAATAAATTTCTATATATTTGGCAACAAGATTTAACAGAATTGATCAAAAAGGAGATCGAAATATGTGATGCTCTCATTAAAAAAGGAGATAAAAGACTTCTTAATTCTACATCAAAGGAGAGAGAAACTTTTAAGGGAAGATTGGCTTATGCTCCATTCTTGAAAGTCGTTTCACCAGAAAAATTGTCTGTTATTACAATTATGGAGTTGTTGAAAACTGATTTCTCTGTTCATAGTCAGGTTCTTGGACTTAGAACAACAAAAGCTGTTCTTGCTGTTGGTTCCTCTGTCGAGACTGAATTTAACTCTCAAGAACGTTTGAAATCAACCGAAGATGTTCTTGAAAGACGTAGATTGAGGAAATTTTTCAAAAGTGGATCACAGAAAGCGAAATTATTTTTGAAGAAAAAGCAAGGAACCGAGGATAACTTGGACGATCCTCTGTTAGGTTGGACTCATGATGTCCGTGCCAAATTAGGCTCCATATTGATAACATTACTTTTACAAGTTGCTAAGGTTCCAGTTAAAGCTATTGATCCAATTACTAAGAAGGAGGTAGAAGGTCATGTTCCAGCATTCTATCACAGTTTCCAATATCTCAGTGGAACGAAAGTGGGAATGATCAAATTACAACCTGATTTTGCCACCATGCTTAGTAAAGAAGATGTTGGTTCTATTATCACCCCACAAGGTTTACCGATGTTAGTCAAGCCAAGACCATGGACTTCGTTCAGAGATGGTGGTTATTTGACTATCAGAACGCTTTTACTTAGATCTAAGAATTCAGCTGAACAAATGGCGTATTTAAGAGCTGCATCTGAAAACGAACAATTGGACACTATATATAAGGGTGTCAATGTTTTAGGTGAAACTGCATGGACAGTTAATAAAAAAGTATTCAAGACTATTGCCCAAGTATGGAATACGGGAAAACCATTTTTAGATATCCCTGGTATAATAGAAACGCCGTCTTACCCTGAAAGGCCACCAAGAAATTCTTTACCAGAACTTATTAGAAATTGGAAACAAGAAGTTCAGAAGATTTCTAATGAATTTGGTAAAAACAGATCCTTAAGATGTGATACCAACTATAAATTAGAAATTGCCAGAGCATTTTTGGGTGAAAAATTTTACTTTCCACATAACTTGGATTTCCGTGGTAGGGCATATCCATTATCTCCACATTTTAACCATTTGGGTAATGATTTGACTAGAAGTTTGTTGATATTTTGGAAGGGAAAGAAACTAGGACCTGAAGGATTAGATTGGTTGAAGGTGCATATTTCAAACTTATTCGGTATTGATAAAGTCTCGTTAGAAGAAAGAATTGCCTTTGCTAATAAAAACATGGAGAAATTTGAGAAGTGTTGCCAAGATCCTTTAAGTGAAGAAGGTTCTTTCTGGATGTCGGCAGATAAGCCTTGGCAAGCTTTGGCTACTATGTTTGAAATTGTGGAACTGAATAAAATGGAAGATCCTTCTCAGTTCGTCAGTCATCAACCAGTTCACCAAGATGGTACCTGTAATGGGTTACAGCATTATGCCGCTTTAGGTGGTGACATTGAAGGTGCTACTCAAGTAAATTTGATACCCCAGGATAAACCAGCAGATGTTTACTCTCACGTTGCCAAGTTAGTGCAGGATAGAGTGGACAGGGATGTTGCATTGGGAAATCCAACAGCAATTGGTGTCCAACATCATATCAAGCGTAAAGTCGTAAAGCAAACCATTATGACCAGTGTTTATGGGGTAACATTTGTTGGTGCCAGAGAACAAATTGCAAAACAACTTTTTGGTGTGTTTCTGGATAAAGGAGAATTGAATGACCATTCAAGATACTTGACTACCCAAGTTTTCCTGGCTATCAGAGAATTATTTTCAGGTGCTCATTTAATCCAGGATTGGTTAACAGATGCTGCTAAAACCATCTCCAAGTCATTTTACTTGTATGAAGATGAAACCAAGCAAGCACCAGCAACAAAACCTGAATATATAAACACTGTTGTTTGGACGACTCCCTTGGGATTACCAATTGTTCAACCATATAGATCTATTTCAAAGAGACAAGTTCATACAAATTTGCAAACAGTTTACATCAATGATCCTTTCTTGATCAGTCCAGTTGATTCCAGAAAACAACAAAGTGCTTTACCTCCAAATTTTGTACATTCTTTGGATGCTACACACATGTTAAAATCATCAGTCAGATGTGGTGAAAATGACATAACATTTACTGCTGTTCATGATTCCTATTGGACTCATGCTTCTGATATCAGTAGTATGAACAAAATATTAAGAGATGAGTTTGTCGATTTGTACCAACTTAATATAATTCAGGATTTGAAAGATGAATTCGAAAAGAGATACTCTGATTATGTTCAACTAGTCAGTTTACCCAAAAAATCTCCAGTCATTGATGAAGTGGCTGAAATCAAGCTGAAGTGGGCAAACAGGAAAAGTTCTCCTGTTACGTTCCACGATGAATTATTCTTCGAAGTTGAGAGGAGAAAGTTGTTGAACTCTACTAATCCAAAAGATGTTCTGCGCGCCAAAGAGATTAAAACCACAATCAGTTGCGTGGGCGAATTGGATTTGCTGAAGGAGCCATTTGGAGCAAACAAAGGTTCATATTTGGCCCCTTTCAAATTGCCTCCTGTTCCTAAAAGAGGTGATTTAGATATCAGTTGTGTCAAGGATAGTTTATACTTCTTTTCATGATGATCAGAAGATAATTATTTATTTGTTTTTTTCAATATGATGATTTGCTAGTTCATTCATTGGACTTTAACGAGCTTGTATATAGAAATGTCTTCCGACTTATTTTACTAAACTTTGGCCAAAGAGTTTGACGAATTTTTTTTTTTAGCCTATTATTGTGTGAAGTGTTGGAAGTGTTGAACACTTCTTCAAACCAGAGTTAAAAAGTCTGTATAATACATTGAACTGAAAAATGACCTAACCTTAAAACAAAACATTCATTCCCGAAAATAATATTGCTGCTAAGTGAATCTAATAAATTTTACCTTGAGCTTCTAAATTTTCAATCAAAGGCAACAAAGGCTCTAATTCTGCTCTTTCAATCAACTCAAACTCTTTGACAAATGAAATGAAGTGAGCAAAAAAAGAGTTCCAATGAGCTTCTATACTCAAATGCAATAACTTTTCAAAATGATTGAAATATATATGTGCAAAAATACGAAACATCTGTTTACATATGTCTCTGATATCTTTTGGAAAACTTGCAGGAAACGTTAACCCATTTTTGGTCGGAAATATATGCTGATCATTTAGCTTTTGAGATATCCAAGTCAAAGCCAAATCAATGTATTGAGATGCCGGTAATGATATGGGTCTATTATTGTTATCATACCATAGATATTCCGTTGTTGGTCCCGCTCTCATCGTAGGGTATTGCTCAACCGTTACATATTCGGCAATCACTCCATAAAACTGATTTAAATGGGTAAATGTCTCAAACACATTCAAAGCCAACCATTCCCCAATATCTACATATTTAGGAGACTGAACAATAGTCTTAAAAGAACCTTTTACCAATGCAGTTTTCACAAATGGTTCACAAAGAAATAATATTGGTCGCGAGTTGTATTGCTGCTGTTGTTGTGATTGTTGTTGCTGCTGTTGATGATATTGCCTAGTCTGCAGATGTTTCTGTCTGCTCGAATGGATAGATTGCTTACTTGGTGACTGAGTTCTCGCCAATGAGAGGGCTGAACCATTTCTGCTTTGTGAATATATTGAGGTTGTTGGTGGTTGAGTACCCTGGATCCTTGTCTGCTGTTGCAGTTGCTGCTGTTGTTGATCCTGCTGCTGCTGATGTTGTGCTGCAGTCTTGTTTTTCTTGCTTGTTCTCCCAAAACCTCTAATACTACTGAAAAAGGACATCTCTGATGAGTTTTCTCACTGTACTTTTAGGTGATGTGAATATGTATTTTGTATGGGATCAAAGAGAAAAGTGGCTCTTTATTTGATTGTTTACTTTCGCGATTTTCAAAAGATTTTGATATTTCATACACGTCAATCCCCAAATAAGATGAGAGAACAAACAAGAAAAACAACCACTAGAACAAGAATATCACTTTATACATGAGATAGTGAGGTGCAGCTAGCGGTAACCTAACCAAGTATTCGAATTAACAGATTTCATACTGTCGCTCTTAATTCTGTGTGGAACTGTACCGATTGAGATCTATTTTGTGGCATTGTTGACTTACGTTGCAGTTTTATATTTTTGGAGAAAGAGCATTCACATATAGGCTCCTTCACAGGTTGATTTAATTGCCTAATTCAAGAGCTATGACGACTCAGGAGCCACCACTTTCTGTAAAGTCACTAAACTTGAGTAATATTTTGAAAAATCCAGTATTTCATTTGACTGGATACAAAGTTAAATTAGTCGATGAGGAGGAATTTTTACTTCTATCAGATGTTGAAGTGATTTGGGTGAAGGGGGCCACAACGTTACGCAAATTAAAATACGACGAGGAAACAATAATTGATGCAGTTTTTGCAAATTTTGGCCCGAATGGAAGATGCCTTGTGGTAGCGTTGAGGGACCATGCTCATGTTTACTTTCCCGATAGCCGGAAACATATAATCAGCTTCCCTTTTCACGTAAAAAATGTGTTCCCGTTTGTTAATGGATTATTAGTGGAAAGGGAGCCAGCAAAGTTAAGCACGAATAATAATGTTGGGACGATACCTTCTTCTCTGCTTGATTTTGCTGCATTTGATACAAGTAGCAGTATTACTCTGTTGTCTTCATCCCTACATTCATCGGCTTCGTTGCCTTCTTCATCGATGGGTACAGAGATTAGCTCATCGATTAAAAAAAATTCACAAATTAATTTTTTAACATTGTCCGAACCTCTTGGGGAATTCGGTGCTGTGGTATCATCTTCAACATCTTCAATTTCAAATAAAGAAAGTTTGGTATTGTTTCCGAAGACATCAAATGAAAATTTGGCGGTGACCTTTAATTCTACGGATAGCACTATTTCAATTTATCATGTGCGATATCTCTCACATCATCCAAAGCAAAGTTCAAGCCGAAATTTGAGTCTAAGCTTGAAATCTAGTTCGAGAAATATGCGAAGACCTCCATCATTACGAAAGCCGAGTTCCTCCCTGACACCTATGAAGATCGGAGAAGATGAAGATTTGGTGCTGGAGGCGATCAACACGCCTGCACTTTCAAGAAGTCTGTTAAATTATGATAAACTGCGAATTGTGTCTGAAACACTCTCTATTGATAGAATGGCTTCGGGTACTGAAATTGTCCCAGATTTAATCAAACCGGCATCATCATTTGAAAATGCTTCACTAAGAAAAGATATAATTCTCACAAAGTTGGAGTCGATAAGTGCTAAGGATGAAAAAAAGTATCTTTCTTTCAACTCAACATCATACCATGGACAAGAGTGTATTGTCATCAATAATAAAAAAACTGATCAATCGGGGATATTGATATTCAAAAGAAATAACAACAGTGGACTATCGTTGCTGGAAAATTATGTACTTCCCTGTATGGACTGCATATCTCTCGATTACAGTTGTGGATATCATGGACTTTTGGCTATTTTGAAAGACAATTCCAATATTTGTCTAGCCAACCCATTTATAGGATTGATATCATCCAACATAGGAGTCGACAAAGAAGTCAAATCGTTAAGCAGTTCGTTTGGCACCAAACTATCACTAACTTTTGAAAACGGCAGTTTTGAAATTTTATCTTTATTGATCAAACCAAAATCGAAGCTAATCACAACAATTTTCGAAAGCTTAAAATATTTGTCAAATTCGTTCAGTTACGAATATATTTGGATGCAATGGAGTACAGCTTTGGGATTTTTTTCTGACTCCAATGAGTGGAAAGCATTTATTGTCGTATTACTAGCTGTGATAATACCAGATGAAGCCCAGTTTGATGATTCCAAATCCAGTTTGAATATGATCACTGAATTAATTCCATATTCTTTGATATTAAAACGCAACACTGATGTCAAGTACTCTTTGAACGAGCTATCATCAAAAGTGATCTTATCGCTTCATCTCATAAGAGAGGATATGAAATTAGATCTCCGAAGAACAAAAAACGTTCTGTCATTGAGTATCCTTTTATCGCAATTGACGTACTGGATGGGTTGGAGTCTGGAATGGCAAAAATACTATGCTGTGTCTGGTGTTGCTTTTGATAAAGTGACAAGATTTTTAACGCTCCAATCTATGCAGGTACCCTTAAATCTATTACAGTCGTTAGCTTCTTTATTTGGAGGAGATAAGATCGTGCCATATTTGCCGTTCTCACAAATTGCTTCAGAGAATGAGTCCATCGATGAAATAATTACTCCTCGGACGTATTACATCTTGAGATTATTTGAGGTCATGGTTTCGGAAGATTTTGGAGCTGTTGATGTGGTAAATTTGATGATTGAATTTGGAATGAAGATGGATGATCTTGAAACATATCCTATCAGCATTTCAGTTCCACTCAAGGAATCTATTTTGATTTGTCAGGAAAATACACCCGTGCCTTGGTCTGAACTGGCACTAGCCCTTGTGGGGAGAAAGGATATTCTTAAATTTTTACATAGTTCTGAACCTAACATTGGAAGTGATGAAAATCTCAGGAATAAGAGCGTTGAAAGTACCGCAAGAGATATAGCCAGAGTTTTGCAGTCACCTGATGATAACGAGATTACTGCTCCATGGGATGGGCAGTCAGAAGCGGATAGAATAAATATTACAAAGCTTATCTTCTCACAAGATCGTCGTTTTTTGGAGATTACGACTCTATTGCAATCTTCCAGGGTTCCAACCGTTCATCCTTGCTTTTCTCCTAATATATTTCCAGATGGCAATGACAAAGAATATTTGTTCAAAAAGGCTGTGGCTACGATAACAGCTTTGAGAACTTTAACAATTCCTTTGGGAAGGGGTGCATTATTTTTGTCAAGTAGATTGCCGTTGATGACAGAAAGATTTCCTATTCCAAAGCTTAACTTTAACTGTTTGACTCCTAACTCAGAACAATCTTGGACGCTTGATAAAGATACTTTAGATACCCAAGCTCTTCAGTGGGGTTTTTTTCATAATGGTGCTTCTTCTGGATTAACAATTTCTAGAGATGCAGAAGATGTCACTGGTGGGTGGGTTGTTTTTAACCAGCCGCCTGTTTTCAACGCCCAGCATGCTGGATTTTTACTAGGACTAGGTCTCAATGGTCATTTGAAGAAATTGGACCAATGGCATATCTACAATTACTTAGGCCCTAAACACACCTACACCAGTATTGGACTTCTATTGGGCATGTCTGCCTCATTAAAAGGAACAATGGATGTGACTTTGACTAAAGTTTTGTCTGTGCATGTCATTGCCCTTTTACCAGCCGGGGCTACAGATTTAAAAGTGGCTTTGACCGTTCAAACAGCTGGATTGATTGGGATTGGTTTACTTTATTTGGCTACTCAGCATCACAGAATGAGCGAAATCCTTCTTTCACAGATACATAGCACATTGGTGTACGATGAGGATCTTGTTGCTGATGAGGGATATAGATTGGCAGCTGGTATAAGTTTGGGTTATATCAATTTGGGAAGGGGTGATGATTTGAGTGGACTGAGTGACACACATCTCGTGGAGACTTTATTGTCCATTGCTTTGTCGCTGAAAGACGTTCAGACTGATGAACAGCTCGACAAATCTGCGTCTGGTGCTATTCTAGCATTGTCATTTATATTCATGAAAACTGAAAATGAACGTATAGCAAGCAAACTTTCCTTGCCCCAGACAGAGCAAGTACTTGATTATGTGAGACCAGATTTTCTTCTTTTGAGATGCCTCGGGAAGAACATCATAATGTGGGATGATATTCAAGGTTCTAATAGTTGGATTGAGTCACAAATTCCAGAATGTCTTTCGAATAAATTTTCATTGGCAAATATCGATGTTTTAGATAGTGATCAATTGGGCTATTTTAACATAATTGGAGGAGCATGCTTGGCCATTGCATTAAGATTTGCTTCTAGTATGGACGAATCTGTGATGCACGTTGTTTTTGATTATCTTAAAGAGATGATGAGGATAACATCTTTGCCCGTTGAATCATATGATCAAAGAATAGCCATTATTGGTGCATCAGCGGTACGAGATATATTAGCAATATCATGCTCGATAATTATGGCGGGATCCGGAAACTTGGAGATCTTTAGAATTTTGAGACTCTTGTATGGGAAAATTGAGCCACAAACCTCATATGGAAACTTCATGGCAAATAATTTGGCTCTAGGTTTCTTGTTTCTAGGAGGAGGTCAATATGCTTTTTCTAAATCACATTTTGCAGTTGCTACCTTGATAACTGCTGTATACCCTATTTTTCCATCACATTCACAAGTCTCTCCATCAAGCAGTTGTCCGCATTTGCAGGCATTACGTCATTTTTGGGCTTTAGCTGTTGAGCCCCGTTGTCTAATTATCAGGGATGTGGCTACATTGGAGCCAGTGAAAACTCCTGTAAGAGTTCGCTTATCGAATGGGAAGTCTCACGATATCATATGCCCTAGTATGTTACCATCCTTGGAGGAGATTGCTAGTGTTGAAACACTTTCAAGCGATTATTTGAAATTAAACTACGATTTTAGACGTAATACTGAATATTTTGAGATGTTCAAGAAGAAACTTACGGTATATGTCTACAAAAGAGCGAATACACTGGCCAAGAAATCTTTTGGTGCAATAGTAAATAAGAGTGAACACCAAAATGCTTTAGACAATATTATCAATCCTTTAACTGACTCTTTGATTTTTAAATCTTTACATCCATTTGAGAAGAAGACTTTAATCAGTTCATCTCATACTGGTAATCGGGAATTAGTGGAGACAAGATTAAACAATTCAGATGAGGTGAAATCTAAATTACTAAAAATGGCAGAATCACCTCAATCACTAGATGATCTTTGGAACTTGAAGATCTTGTTCAATTTTTGTGACAGTTTCATCGAGACTGACTTGAAATACTTGAGTATTGATTTTATTGAGAAGTTAAAACTCTCACTTTGGAGACTTACTAATAAATAAATGAAACAAAAAATAATTTAAAATCTAGCTAGCTATAATAATAATACTTATTTTTTTTTTCTTTTTTCTTTTTGGGAATATTACATCAACTTCTAAGGCATGAAGAGAGCTTAAATCATTTAAATTGTTGGGTCAGATGCAATAAGAATTTTGATATGTTTCTCTTTGTGAGCAATCAATTCATCGAAACCTTCCTTGACACTATCGTTACCTAACTTGACCTTCTTTGTTATCAAAACTTTTAATTTGTCAACTGATATACGACCTTCAACAATACTCTTGATAACACCTCTAAAATCTTCAGTAGTGTAGCCCAATGAACCAGCAGAGAATTTTTCATATGAGCCCATATCCATTGGATGTAATGGAACGACAACGGTACTTGCCCAAATAGCAATATTAACAGCGATACCTTTAGCCTTAATGGCATGGATAGAAGTTAAATAAGTGATTGGTAAACCAGATGCATCAAATGAAGCAGAGAAACCTTCTTTGGTCAAGGATAGTTTTTTCAATTCTTCAGCAGGATCACCGTCAACGGTGGAAGGATCAAAAACGATTGCACCTAATTTGGCAGCTTCTTCTCTTCTAGCCTTTGCCGGTTCTGAACAGACAATGTTCTTCACCCCTTGACCTTGTAAACCCAAGATTGCCGCCAATCCAATTGGTCCTGCACCCAATACCAATGCATCCCCACCTTCTTGAAGACCTCCATTCTTCATATTTTTCAGCAAGGCAATTGCATGCCACGAAACACTCAATGGTTCAATCAACAGGGCAACATCGAGAGGAATATCATTTGGTATTTTCAATATATGTGATTGCCCATAAACAACGTATTCCCCCAATCCTCCATCAGCGGTACCTAAACCAATAAAATGCATATCTTTACAACAATTGACATTACCCTCTTTGCAAGCTTCACAATCTGGATCTTTAAAATGATGAGGGTTTTCTCTTTTGTAACGATGTCTATCAGAACAATGAGAAGAAGCTTCAACTACAACATGATCACCAGGTTTGATATCGGTAACTTGATCACCAACAGCCTGTACGACACCACTCATCTCATGTCCCAAAGTCATTGGTAATTTTTTCATTGAGATTGGATCACCTTCATTTGCAGCCAGTTTGAAAAAAATAGACTCATCATGATACTCATGAAGATCTGTACCACAGATGCCGCAGTATGCAACTTTAATCAAGACATCGTCCGGGTATTGAACTTGTGGTTTAGAGATATCTTCTTGGTATCTGATATCATGTGGCCCATAGTACATCAAGCCTCTCATTGTTTCGGTCATTTTTGATAAAAAGTAATATTTTAATTATATATTTAGATATTTAGTCAAAGTGTAATTGATACATTAAAAAATGATTTCTAAGTGATAATAAAGGGGAATTGATGCCTCTTTTATAGACAGGTCATCCGATTGACATTTGTGAAAAGACACCATCAGCTGTGTGGGCATGCATTTCTAAACCTGATTGACCCGACTAATTTTCTTATTTTGGTTGAGGAATATTTTTTTTTTTTTTTTTTTTTTTTTTTTTTTGGCTTTATTAGGCTGAAACCATTCACCGTGCGGTAAAATCGTAAGTTCTTTGACGTGAAGAAATGCAGCACGAGATCAAGAGAATGATTAAAGAGACAGAGACCGGATTAACCTCCCGGTACAATTTCCTGGGTATTCGGATGTGTTCCTTCTTATAAGCATATCCATCATTTCATTTATCCATGACTTACATCGATCAATTATCCTTATGGAAGCTTGTATGCGGATGTATGTACCCCGGACTTCTCCTCTTTTTTTAAACCTTTTGAGCAAATGTCCACGAACAATACTAACTAAAAATACATACAATAATGTAACCAACCAACAACTACATTTCTTTCAAATACTTTTTTTTTAAGTCTAAATTTGTTATCTATCTATCTATCTATCTATCAATATTATATCAGAGGCTTAGCCTGTACTCCACATAAGTCACTCTTCAATCGAGACCCCCGCCGATCCGCACAATTGACCCCACTATTTCTTCCAGCTCTCGATTTATCACTCACTCACTCACTACCTCAATCAACGTCTCCAATTTTTTGACCCATCTTGAGGTATTGATTTGTTTCTAGTTGGAATTTGAAATTTTCTGGTGCTTCAAATACCAACACTACCGTGGATCCCAATTCAAACCCACCAATTTCTTCTCCTTTTAACAATGGGATACCTTTTAAAATTTTAGAAGCACCACGGTAACTGGCTTCATAACAAGTATTCTTTTCAGTTCTATGACTGTTCGTATCATCTTCAAATTTACTATTTGTAAGTAAATTTTTATCAAAATTAATTTTGATACTACCAACGTTTGTTGCACCAACCGGGGTCATACTAAAGAATCCATGTTTCCAATACCCCAATAAAGAGACTCTTTCATTCAAGATGAAAAGTCCTTTCAAAGTTTCTTGAAAAATTGGAGCCACCGAATATAATTCACCAATGAAATGTCTTCTCATCGTGGTGACCCAATTTACAGGTGAATGAAATCTATGATAATCTCCTGGAGCCAAATATATCACTGCAAAGAAAAGTTTGGTTTTTGCAACATCATTTGGTTTGGTATTTTGTGTATGCATTTCTTTATCAAGTTTATTGATATGTTCAGATGATGCCTTGCCTAAAGATGCATCCCCTTCAGTTTTGAACTGGGTCTTATTGTTAAAATGAAATCCATCTCTTTCTCCAAGCAAATCTTCAACGGTGTATGATATTCCATTCAAACGTGCAAATTCCTCATCTCTTTGTACCACATCATTATCCTCATTTTGAAATTCAAGTTGATGAATCTTTCTTTTCAACGTCTCATTTTTCCCCAACAAGCTATCGACACTATAGGTCATTCCCTTAACTTGTTCAATTTCACCATTTTCAACAACACCAAACTTGAGTATTTTCCCATCACATGGACTCACCAAGAGAGAATTCAGTATAGGTCTTGCTCCTGGCTCCAATGTTCTGTAAAAAAATTCACCAAGATTTCTATATTTGGTTAAGTCCTTCTCGGCTATTTCATCTAAATTGACTCCAAATAAATATGAGTAAAACTTATAACCGGGAGATCTTAGCCAAATTGGTAATTCCAAACTGTTGAATTTCCCCCACAGTCTTGATATTGACTTTAAGGGAAGTGTACTATAAGCATAGAACTTCCAAGAGTGATCTCTTGTTGGCTTTATTTCTGCATCGTCATCTGGTTTGATTCTACTTGCAAGTCCATATAGAATAACGGAGATAGACGTGAAGGTGAAAATTCGTCTCAAACTCTGTTTTCTTTTTTTCTTGTCATTGGATGGTGTTTGTTGTTGTGGACCAGACTTGGTGGTAAGGTGTCTCTTGTTGTGAAATGGACCTCTATAAGAATAATAGTAGACCAAATTTCTCTTTGGACGTGGGATCTTTGGGAATTGGTAGTAAAAATGATCTAATTCAACGGCCAGATGTTGAGCCCTGGACAAGGGTTTAGCAATGTTCATTTGCTCGGCACTACATATTCTTTTTTGGTAGTTTCTCTTCTTGATATGAGTTATAATCTCATGAGAATAATTCTTCCCAATAAACAGTCTTTGATTTTTCAAAAGCATCTTCTTAAACTCTATGCTGATTGAATAGTTTTGAACAAAAGTCAATGGAATGTAATGGGATAGGACAATCTTGAAAAAAAAAAAAAAAAAAAAAAAAAGATATAATTTTTTTTGTTGTGTAGTGCGCGTTTGTATTGTTTATTTTCTTTGTTTATTTGGCACATGCTGATCTTTTTTGATTTTAGGGAAGGGAGATGCAACGGAGATGGCGAAAATTTGAAAGATCTCCTTTTCCTTTCCCTGGAGATTTTTTTTGAATTTTTTTTTTGATTTTTGGTTAAAATCCTTTTTAGACACACAGAGATAAAAGAGATAGGATAGATAAAGGTAGCTACGATATAATTTATAATGTCATTTTTAAAAAACACAAGAAAGATGATACCCATACTACTTTTACTCCTTGGGTATCTCTCTTTCTCTGTAGGAACAGAAATACACAGTCCTGGGTATTGCTCGCTCTATGGCCAATGCGGGAAGAAGTCACTCTTTGGAAAGGACTTGCCTTGCGAGGCAAATGTGGAGGCGTCAAGACCAACTTTAGAAGAGGCTGATTTGTTGAAAGAAGTTTGTGGTTGGGATGATGTTGAATTGAGCTGTTGTGATTTTGAACAATTGACAAACTTGAAAGAACAAGTGTCCAAAGTTACACCCATCATTGGTTCATGTCCTGCTTGTAAGGAAAACTTCTATCAATTTTTCTGTCACTTTACTTGCTCTCCAGATCAGTCAACTTTTATCAACGTTACCAAGACCGATTTCTCCACAGTGGGGAAAAAAGTGGTTACAGAATTGGATGAGTATGTCTCTAGTGAGTATGCTTCTAAATTCTTTGACTCTTGTAAAAATATCAAGTTCTCATTGACAAATGGATATGCAATGGATCTCATAGGTGGTGGTGCTAAAAATTACCAACAATTTCTCAAATTCTTGGGTGATGAAAAACCAATGCTAGGCGGTTCACCATTTCAAATCAACTACAAGTTCAGGTCAGATGATAAAGACATTTCATTAATAAATGAAACCGCATACGATTGTAATGATTCCATTTATAGATGTGCATGTCCAGATTGTCAAGATGCATGTCCCGATATCCCAGATATCAAAGAAGCTAAGAGATGTTACGTTGGAGTGCTCCCTTGTCTATCATTCTCAGTGATAATCATTTACTCTGTACTGTTACTTTTATCCTGCTGGATCATCTATTACAAAAATAAAACTACTGAATCTCCTCTACTTGTGGATTCTTTCATTGATGAAGTTGGTGAAGATGATGAAGATAATGATGATGATGACTTGAGTGTTGAATATACTACAACACTGGATAGAAAATGCTATTTACTCAATGAATATTTGGAATTGTGTTTCGGAAAACTTGGTTTCTATTGCGCTCTGTACCCTAAAATGGTGATATCTATATCGTTGATTGCTACTTTAATAATGTCAAGTTTTATGGCAAAGATAAAATTGGAAACAAAACCCGTTAATTTATGGGTGAGTCCAAATGCTGAACTGTACAAGCAAAAGATTCATTTTGATGAAAATTTTGGTCCATTCTATAGAACTCAACAGATATTCCTCGTGAATGAAACTGGACCAATTTTACAAAATTATGAAACTTTAAAATGGTGGTTTGCAAAGGAAAAACAAATGAGAGAGATTGTTGTTCAGGATAATAATAATTACTCAATTCTGTTAAATGATTTATGTTTTCAACCAACTGGTGATGCTTGTATCATTGAGTCTTTTACTCAATATTTCCATGGAGATTTTCAATCATTCCCTAATGAAGATCAATATCTAGCAAAATTGAGAAGTTGCATTGAATCTCCAGTTACCTGTTTACCTGATTTTCAACAACCTTTAAATAAAAATTTGTTGTTCGGTGGATTTGATGAAGAACTTGGTGATACTGCATTAGATGCGACTGCTATAGTGGTTACTTTTTTGTTGAACAATGATGTTGATGATAATAGCAAACAGGTTCAGGAATCTTCCAAATGGGAACTGCTGCTCCAAGAATATTTGCTTGATCTACAAGTTGAAGTGAAGACAAACTTCTCAGACTTGAAAATAAGTTTTAATACAGAATCTTCCCTAGAAAAAGAACTCAACAAATCAACCAACACCGATGTTAGAATTATTATCCTTTCATATTTGGTGATGTTTGCATATGCATCATTAGCTTTAGGTGGCAAGTTTCCCGGATTGACCTTGAGGTCATGGACAACTACAAAATTTTCCTTGGGATTGATTGGTATATTCATTGTATTATTATCCGTCGCTTCTTCTGCTGGAATCTGTGCCCTTTTTGGGATCAAATCCACCTTAATCATAGCTGAAGTAATTCCCTTCTTGGTTTTGGCTGTTGGGGTTGATAATATCTTTTTGATAACCAATGAATTTAAAAAATGCTCTATTGAGCTACCACAAAATATGTTGATTGAAGAGAAAATTGGTGTCAGCTTGGGAAAAATCGGACCATCAATTTTAATCAGTTCCACTTGCCAATTCTTATGTTTCTCTTTAGCTTCGGCAGTCAGTATGCCCGCCGTTAAAAATTTTGCCATCTATTGCGCTGGTGCCGTCTTGATCAATGCCATATTACAAGTTACTTGTTTTGTCTCGGTTCTTTCCTTGGATGAGAAAAGATTTCAAGATAATAGATTGGACATACTACCTTTTATCAAATTGAATGATACAATTTCTACTAGTGAAAGTGGTATTATACCTCAGTTGTTAAAAGATGATGAGCTTGAAAACAATTTCTTCCATAGCTTGATGAAAAATCGATACGCTCCTCTGATCTTGAAAAGGAAAACAAAATCCTTTATCGTTGGTGCTTTCATTCTATGGTTTGGTATATCTCTTTCACTTTTACCGAATATTTCATTAGGATTGGACCAGAGAATAGCTATCCCATCTGATTCATTTTTGATTGAATATTTCAATGATATCTATGATTACTTGAATGTTGGACCTCCAATCTATTTTGTTATTGATAATTTAAATCTAACTTTGACCGAGAATCAACAAAAAGTGTGTGGTAAATTTGCTGGTTGTAATGAATTTTCGTTTGGAAACGTCCTTGAGCAGGAATATAATAAGAAGGATAGTATCATTGCCGATCCATTGTCATCTTGGTTGGATGATTTTTTCCTCTGGCTTAACCCTGATATGGATCAGTGTTGCAGGGTGAAGAAAATAAATAATGATGAGTTTTGTTTGCCAAATGCTCCTTCAAGACCATGTGAACCATGTTATCTGAACAAAGATTACGATTATTCCAACCTAACATCGTTCCCACATGGGGATGAGTTTTTGAAGTACTATTCCAATTGGATTGACTCCCCAAGTGACCCATGTCCTTTAGGCGGTAAAGCACCATACTCAACGTCGATTAAACCGGATTTTGAGAATAAATCCATTCTGTCATCTGTTTTCAGAACTTCTCATTTAGCTTTAAGATCACAAGAGGATTTCATCAAGGCATATGGAGACTCTTTGAAATTGGTCTCAATGATCAAAGATTTGACTGATATCGATGAAATCTATGCTTACTCCCCTTTTTATATTTTCTTCATGCAATATACAACGATCGTCAAATTGGCATTCAAATTGATAGCTATTGCATTACTGTTGATTTTGGGTGTTTCCTCTCTTTTATTGGGTTCATTTAGAGCCGGATCAATATTGGTGGCCACGGTTATTATGATCATGGCAGATATTGGTGGTATGATGGCGATTTGGGGTATTTCCTTGAATGCGGTTAGCTTGGTCAACTTGATTATATGCATTGGAATAGCTGTTGAATTCTGCGTCCATATTGTAAGAGGTTACATGTTTGTTGACAAACACCTAGAAGTGATGAGTGGTAAGAAAGAGTCTGTCAAGAGAGCATATCAAACTTTGGTTGATATTGGAGGTTCTGTATTTGGTGGTATAACCATGACCAAGTTAATTGGTGTTATGGTGTTAGCATTTACCAGATCAAAGATTTTCGAGATATACTATTTCCGGATGTGGTTGAGTTTAATCATAGTGCTGTCGTTACACAGTTTGATGTTTTTACCGGTTGTTTTGTCCTATGTTGGTGGAGAAGGGTATTTTTTAAGACAAGATGGGTTGATAATTGGCGATGATTTGCTATCAAGATTGACCAGCTCATATGACGATGTCGAATGAATGAATGAATGTAGTAGGGAGGATTGCTGATCTTTGAAATAAAATTTTATTATCTATATTACTTTACTATTTTTTTTATTTACAGTTTTATAAATTCAAAATTTTCAAAAATTTTAAATAGTGATTTTCGTATCTTCATTAATATAATTGCTAATTTGTAATCTAGCTGAGGGGGTCTTTTTCAACATTTTCTGAATCTATTTCAGTTTCTCTTCGTTGCAAGCCGGTTGTGTCAGAGTCAGGAATTTTCATAAAATTGAAAATTTTTGGTGAAGGTATTTCAGTTTTTCTTGCCCTAGACTCCCCAACCAACGAATAAGCATCTTCATTTGTAAGAAAATTTGGCTGTTTCTTATTATTTTCTTCAGTCATACCTAAGTCGATCAAAGTATACTTATCTTCTACGATTTTTCTTTCTTTCAACTCATCCACTAGATAGTTCAATGGACCTTTTATGGCTATCCTGCTTCTATGCAAGTAATTCAAGTTGTAGTTCTTCAGTTTCTGTCTCATTTTGTATTTCTCCCTCTTGGACCTCTGTTCTGGAGTTATTTTACTGTTTTCAAGATCATGATTTCTGGATATGTAACCAACCAGTTTGCACAAATTAATAAGGGTCTCATCTCCACTATCAAATGGATTTCCGATAACGGTATCACGCCATACAAGTTTTGATTTGATCTGTTCCAAAAGTTCTAACTCGTATGGCGTCAATGGAGAATCAAAATCTATTTTTTTGAAATGATGTGCATTGTCAGTGACAGCTCTCAGTTGCAATCTGGTAATCCAGTACCCACATTTATTGCGCTCAACACCTTTTTGGAATTTTATCATCTCAGAAAATATAATTCTTGCCATTTCTCTCCAGTTTTTATGATATCCCCTTTTGGTAGTCGCCAGAAATAATGAGTAAAAATTGGATGGTGATGGTACAATGTTGTAATCTCTAATAAAAGTATAAAATGCACCTAGTGACAAGTGAATCAATTCCTTTCTCTGAAATGCCTCCAAGAATATCTGCAAAGTACCAGAGTTTGGTTCATATCTGCGTCCAGAAAAAGGATCTCCCGCTTTAGCCTTCAAGTATCTCCAAGCCTCATTAAAGTTTCTCTCTTCAATAAATTTAGCCAAGATCAACTCTACTAATGGGTGGTGCATCGGATTCTGCAGATCACACGACATGTTTTCCATTTCTTTTGATGACATTGATTTGAAATTAGTTTCCATCTTGATCGTTACCAATTGTGCAGTATTCGGTAGTTGAAAATCGTAATACAATTCGAACAAGTCTTTGGTAAACAATACATCTTTCTGACAGATTTTGAGTATTATATACCACGTTGCAAGGTCTGCCTTTAAATTCTTAGCTTGCATCTCCTCCAACAACCACGCTGCATTCAATGAAGGATTCACTGTAAATCCTTTTCTGGGTACAATCAATTGATATAGAAAAGAATTATAAGTTTTAGTATTGGGTTGAATTCTATCATCAAGAATCATCTGCTTCATGAGCGACCTTGCATATTCCACATCATTTTGTTTCAAAAAAAACAATATAACCATGTTATAAGAGTCGATGTCCCTCAAATATCTCAACTTTCTATTTTCTGTTCTGAACAAGCTTTTGAGGAGCGGTCTCACAAGACCAACATTTATATTGGAAGCATTATTCTTGACAAAGGTAGTAGTCGTCATTTTTTGTATGTATTCTTTGAACAATTCAGTTGTCAAGACACTTGGTATCGGTGGTAGATCTGAAAAGACAGTTTTGTTTCTTCTGAATAATTCAAAATAGGTACTATGTGCCTCGTAATATGGCCTTACACACAAATCAAGTGGGGTTATCAGCTTGAGAGCAGCTACAATTCTAGAATTACTCTCTTCATTATGATCGTATAATGATGCAGGTGACATGAAATCGAGTTTGGCTGCATTGTACTCCATTTCCATTTTGTTCTTTGGTTTCTTCTTCAGTAGCACTCCATCTCTAAGATACTGAGAATTCAATTTGGATAAAAAGTTCGACCCTTTACTAACTAGAGGCATTGCCTTGTTGATCTCATCAAAGGGTATTCGGCTAACTTCTTTCCCTGGGTGATTCTTAAGGAGTCTGAGTGATCTTATCATTCTTCATCTGTCTGTCTCAAGTGTTGAATCAAAATCTGTACACTGTATCAATCATCTTCAATAAAAAAATAAAAAAATAGAACTTGAAAAAAATGAAAATAAAAAAAAAAGGAAATAAAAAATTTTCGTTTTTAAAAAGTTCAAATTTGATTGATAACGCCATCGAGTAATTATTCATCAGCATCATGAGTAGAGAAGGTTTCATTCCATCTGCCAATTTGGCTGAGGCTGCTGTTGGTTTCTCCAGTTCCAAAAGTTCCTTGGGTGTCAAGTATATCTGTGCCAACTGTTCACATACGCTTACTTTGAACAAGAACGATCCAGTTCGTTGTAAAGAGTGTGGTCATAGAGTCTTGTACAAGGCAAGAACTAGAAGAATGGGTATGTATCAGATTACCAGTTGGATATTCCTCTTTATATAATTACTAACCATATAATCTACTATTTTTTAGTCCAATTTGAAGCAAGGTAGAAAGTTAAACATATTATATGTACAAATTTATCAATAAAAATCAATGGTGATATTCATGTAAATTAGAAAAAAAATATGCTAAAGTTTGCAATCTCAAATAAGATGGGTGGTTACGGTAATTCTGTTGTTGGAGGATGAAACTCTAAACTAAATGTTTTTTAAAGAGCAGACTGATGAGATAAGATGTAATCATTCTTATATATATATAAATGAATGGAAACAAAATTAAGTCACGGGTTTATTTGAAATATAAATATCTTTACATTACAATACGTAAGAGACTGCTCTACTCAGTCAATTTGAGAAAAATATGGTACAGATGTTGAAAAAAGAGAGAGACTATATAAAACAGAATTACTTAAGCATTTATCCTCGTCACCATCACATCTTTTTAACACCGCGGCGCGTATTGTTATTACTAATTTGATTCAAAGAGCTATTTGTAGTTCGAGCAATAGCCGCCGCCGAAGAAACTGGACCATTATCGCTGCTCAATATTGGATCTATTGTAGTGGTATGTGGCACAATTGTTGGTTCAATAGACTGTTGCAATCTTATTTGAGAAGCGTAATTTGTGACATCTAGTATCGTATTCAATGTATCCAGACCCCCGACATTTTCAAGTAGTGCCGAACAATCTTTATGACCATATAGAATAGTACGTAATGTAATGACTTGTTCCCTTAATGTATTCACTTGACTTGTTAAAGTCGAATGCTCTGAGGAGTAAAAATTCAACTCTTCCTTCATCTTATTCACGAGTTGTTTCTTTCTCTGTCTACATTTCGATGCCGCCACTCTATTTCTCTCCAAAAAATTCTTCCTTTTTTCTTCTTCATTTGCTGGTTTGCCTCTCTTTTTGGAAGGTGGTGCAGATGATGAATTCGACCTATATCCATCATTTTCCTGTGATTCTGTTTCATCAGAGTTTGGATCAGGAGAAGGAGCTTTAGGCTTCCGTCCTCTTTGTTTCTTTGCTGATGGAGCTGGAAGGGTACCGTCTGCTTCTCTTTTCACTGGGTCTGCCGTAGCATTATTCGGTCTTGCTGATTGTTGTTCCAGTTGTTGAGCCTGTGAAATCTGTGGAATTTGCTGGGATATTTGCTGTTGTTGTTGTTGTTGTCGTTGTGATACAGAAATAGGAGTAACTGTGAACTGTTCATGCAACTGTGGTTGTCCCTGAACTTGAAGTTGGGTATTATGCATGACACTACTATTCATCACCTGCTGGGATTGTTGTAGCAGTGGTTGTGCAATAGAACCCAACACTGATTGTTGTTGTTGTTGTTGTTGTTGTTGTTGTTGTTGTTGCTGTTGTTGCTGTTGTTGTTGTTGTTGTTGTTGTTGTTGTTGCTTGTGCTGTGGTTGTATTACATTATTGTTCTGGCCAATATTACTAATATCCAACAATGACCCAAGACTAGGAGTTAATGTCAGTGAATTTATTAAAGAGTTTGGTGTGTTTAAACCAGGTAGTTGAATTCCAGCTAAAAACCCATTCCCACCAGGTGTCAATCCAGTTCTCAAGCTAGATTCATTGGGTGTCAATCCTGTCCTACGTTGACCGTATAACTGCAGTGGTTGATTATTCGCATTTGATATGGGCATGTGATTGCCAGTAATCTGTTGGTAAAGTCCTGCATTGCCGTTCCCATTCATTATATTAGACCACATCAAACCTGGCGTCTCTGGAAGAGGATGGTTTGAAGGCCCCACTATCATATTATCTGTTCTAGTATTGTTGTTAGTGGAGTTGGAACCAGCTTGAGTATTATTCGTGTTATTGACAGTGTTATTATTGTTGGTGTTGTTATTGATGTTCATGCTGGTATTGTTGACATTTGGAGATAAAGAGGGCAAGGGTGGGGGTAAAATGTGCCGTCTTCCTCCAGGAGTTAATATAGGAGGAGAACCAGCTGGTAAATGTATCTGTGGTGCGGCATTTGTTATATTCTGATTTGTTGGCAGATTGCTGATATTAGTACTGGAGTTCAAGTTGGATGAGGCAATGGAGTCATTATTTGCAAATGACTGCTCAAACGGATTCGGTTCCAACGATAATGAGTTTGCAGCATTGGGTGAGATAGACCCAGCATTGTTCTGCATGAGTGTTGTACTACCTGTTGGAGCATCAAAAGACATTATTGCTGGTTATGGTGTGAGATAACCTTTTATGGAGTAAGTTATATATATGATCAATAAGATTGACGATAATTCAACCGGTGGTCAGTCAATAAATCAACAGATAAGTCCCTCAGTCAGTTAGTCAGCCCAGCAACCAGCAAAATTAGCTCTAGCTTATAAACGAGTAAAACACAAGAGAACGGGAGTCTGTAAACGTGAATGTATGTCTTGCTAATTGTATCTATCTCTGCTTAATAATATAGATCAGTTCTCAAGTTAAGGTTAAAAAAACTGAAGTGAATGAGGTTAAAAGAAAAACAGGAACAACAAGGTTGAATCAAGAGCAAAAAAAACTGTTTTTTCTGCTTTTATATTTCTCTCTTTACTTACCTGTCTATTCAACTGTCTTCCCGTCCGCGTATTTGTATCGATTGAAACAAATTGGATAAAAGTGGTACTAAGTGGTCAGCAATCTGTAGGTGATGTATGGATACGATACTGAGCTCAACTTGTCAGTGTCGATAGATCTGACTAGCTATGGTGAGCTTGAAATATCTAAGGCAGCAGATAAGAATAACAGACAAATGCTAATGATGATAACGACTGAACTCAACCTTGTTAACTAACACGGGGTCAAAAAAGATTTGATTAATGGTCTTTTGGTGTCTTTTTGGTCTCTGCAATTTTTTCGCTTTTTTTTTTTATTTTGTTTTTGTTTTTGTTGCGCGGGACACTCCCATTTGTAGTTGTGAGCTCAGGACCTGATAACGGTAGTTGAGACAATATTTGGTACTAACCCACAAGGTCTGTCATCTCCATCCACTGGCACTTGTTCCAACTCACTAACCACATCATAACCATCACAAACCTTACCAAAGACTGTGTGCTTGTTATCCAAGTGTGGCAAAGGATCGGTACTGGTGACGATGAAGAACTGGGATCCATTAGTGTTCGGTCCGGCATTGGCCATGCTCACCAGATACCGGGTATGCTTCAAATCCTCGTTGAACTCGTCCACAAAGTGGTGGTCTTCAGTCTTATAGATACTCTCACCTCCTGATCCTGTACCTGTTGGATCTCCTGTTTGGATCATAAAGCCCTTGATGATCCTATGGAAAATAACGTTATCGTAGTATCTCTGAGAACAAAGTTGGATAAAATTTCTGACAGCTAGAGGTGCCTGTTTCAGATACAATTCAATCTTGATATCGCCCATGTTGGTATGAATCACTACATACGACAGACCAGTTTGTGAGTCTTTGGCTCCATTTTTGATTGGTTTGTCTTTAGACGGAGCCTCGTTGTAGATATCACGTTCATCTCTGTGTCGAGCAACGATTGAGTTGTTGAAGACGTAGAATCTTTGGTCATCGTCACAAGTTGCCACCAAGGTGACAAGACGTTTTGTCGTCAATTTTGTGGTAAGGATTTTGTTTGAAGTTGCAGTGGCCATGTCTATTGTGAGTCGATCCAATGGAGGTTGTATTAAAATTAGTTGAGAAAATTGTAATCCTTCATGGGAACCGATTAAACTCGATGAATTATCAACCAAATTGTGAATATGAATTCCAGATGATGTGGCATATATTACCAAGTTTCCCGAGTCATCGAATACTGCATTGTGATGAAATAGATTCTTGATCTGAAGTTGAATCTTATTTAATAACAACCCAGTTTGAAACTCGAAAACTCTAATCATATGATCTGGTTCGGAAACTGTTAAAAACTTTTCCTCATTAGACGAAAGTGAAACATTGATAATCTTTGACTTCGATTTCCGTATATCGTACAAGTTGGTTTTACTCTTCATTTGAAATACATTATCGGGCATCTTGTATTTATCACCCGGCATCCAATACTCAATCATGCCCTTTGCATCTGTCGAAATCATGCATTTATATTTATGGAAATAATCAACTGTTTCTATCTTGGAAGCATGAATATTTGACACTTTGTCCAATATAGAGCCATCTTCTGGGTCGAGAAGCACAAATTCGTTTGACTCGTTCACAACGACTATCTTAGTATTATTGTCGAAAATAGCATATGAGATTTTCAACGGTACAAATTGTAATTCTATGAGATTTATCATATCAAGATTCCTCAAGTCGAACACCCGAATCAGAGAGCTCTCATGGCTGATACTTGCCAATAATCCTGCATTGGAATTGACCGTCATTTGCAAAATAGCGCCATCTGTTTGAAATTGCCTTATGAATTCGAGTGCCCCAAAAAAATCATCATTTTCCTTCTTCTTATCGTCCCGCTTTAGTGTATTCCAAAACTTGATAACCCCATCCTGAGACCCTGTGACTAAAAGGTGCTGGAATTTCGAAAGAGTAGTGATCTTGTCACGATGCATATAAGAATTGACGTAGTCAGTATTGAGACCCAACTCCTTGACAATTTGCCTCTTTTTTTTTGTGATATTCTTGCTGGCCACCACTTGTTCACTGATTTGTGGAGTCAAATTTAAAGTTGGACCAATTGCATCTTCTTCATCATCCGAAGATTCTAGATCTGGCTCCAGTTTTCTCTTGCTATCCAGTGGCATATAATAATTTGTTTGTTAAAGCTACAAGAGTTATCATCATCTTCTCACAAATAATTTTTTTTTTTTTCACACTTCTTTGCTTTTCTTTGCCCTCTTCATTATTTTTCTCACTTCAATTAAATAAAGTTTTTGCTCGTTATTGTTTGTGCGGTGAAGATACATTTTTCTACATAAATTATGTGAAAACCCAAAACGTTCAATTAAACGAACTCCTTAACTTTTGAATAAATATATATATTTCTATATATGATGAAATAAATGAGAAGAAACAGAAACTATAAATAAGTGTGTCTAAACCTAGACTACTCGGTGAAATACTTCACTGCGGTCAACGCTTGCAACCTGTGAATCTCTTTCCATCTCCATATCAGATGTATTGTTGGCAAAATACTCAACTTCATTATTTTTTTCATCCAGTGTGTAAGTATTTCTCTTGTTATCTCTCTTGGTGAAAAAATTTGCAATATTGGTTACGAACAAACCGAAACCCGCCAAACATGCAGTGTAAGTGAAACCAATGAAGTATCTTGGCAGATCTCTAGTGTCCCAAACGAGAAGTGGCGTCCACAGTCCAGTAACATAAGCCAGTGTATTAGTAACGACTACAACAAAATTTCTCTTCATATCATCCCCACGCAATAATCTGTTGACCCATGCAAAAATCTGTGGTTGACCCCAAGTACTTGGGACCCCAGTAAGGAAATAACAAAACCAGTGTAATCCAATAGGGAGCTCCCAATGGGCCAATAGAGCACATCCGATAATATAACACACAAAGAAAGTATTCACGAAGAACACGTTCAACCTATTTTTGGTATAATCGGTGATATATGAGATGATCAATGTGAACGCAATACTGGCACCATTCAAAGCTGTAGGATAGATATTATATTTTGATGGGGGCAATTTCAAGTCCTTTTTCATCCATGTTGTGAATGTTGGTTGACTGTATGCATGGGTTGAATTGTTGTAAGCAATGAAAAGAAAAGGGAAAACCCAAATATGCCAAGTTGTGAAGAATGATTTTATCTTTTTAAAAGTATACTTCTCTCTAATATTCAATTGGGCTCCTATTCTTCTTCTCCGCTCCTTGGCTATCAACTTGTCCTTTTCATTAAAATACCAGGATGTAGTGGTAGATGGTGTATTTGGGTTAGCAGTCATAGTATAAAATGCAATTGGCAAGGAGATTATGCCATCCACTAAGAACAACCATTGGAATGATGCATATTTTTTTGAATGTTTACCAACCCCTTGTAAAATAGCCTGTTGTAAGGGACCACTAACCATGGAAGCTGCTACACCTGAACATGCAAATAAAGACTCTCTTTTGCTCAACTCTGCAGGAGAATACCAAGATCCTATGATATACTCCATAGCTGGGAAAAATCCAGACTCTGTTAAGCCAACCAAGAACCTTATGCCCTGTAAAGGATGTATAGTTTTACAGGCAACTGTACAAAAAGTCAAAACAGCCCACAAAAGTTCTAAACCTCCAAGATAATATCTGGCAGAAACTCGATGCAAAATCAAATTTGAAGGGATCTGTCCAATGACATATCCTGCAGTCCACAATGAATTCAAAGTGTTATATTGATTTTTCTCCATATGATAATACTCTTCCATACCATTAACATAAGCAGTGGCAATATTGTTTTGGTTCAAAGTCTTGATAAAATAACCTAACATAGCAGAGGATAACAAGAAAAAATCCAACTTCATCAAGAATTTTCTCTCCTCAGGATGCTTGTCTACTGAATCCCAAAACATAAGCCCTAACTTGTAGGGCCATTTAGAACGTCTCTCCAACTCCTCAGATGTTAAAGGTACAGTGAGATCAATCAAAGGTTTGGACTCATCCAAATATGAGCTGCTACTACTATCTGATGAGAAATCGACAACTTCTTCATGGAAAGTATCTTCTGTTTCCTTAGTCATATCGGGACTTGAATCAGAGTCATCTTGATTCTTTTTACCCTTTATCATGTCTTTGAACATCATTGTAGCTATAAATGATGATGACAAATGATATATTTCTTCTAGATCTAACTATTAAATTCATAATCACAAGATTGCGAATTTGTTTCTTTTATACCAAGCAATAAGGGATTTTAGAGTTTCAACCGGAAAAATTCAAATTGTGTAAAGGCTTAAATTACATTTTGTATTTTCTCACGCATTACGCAAAAAAGCTGTGGGGTGTGGCTCAATAATTTTTTTTTCACTGTCGGATCCTTATCACACCAGGGAGAACGGTAGTTTAGTTGGATTAAAATTTCAATCCACTTGTTGAAAAAGCCAATATCCATCCGCTCGGCCAAGAGATGGAAACAGACTCTTCATTATTCAAGCTTTTTTTAAAGGTGTAAAGTTGTTTATTTATATACTTGGCAATGATATCCATCGATTTGACTGAGGCTCTGGATTTGATGTGTGGAAAGTGGCCCGAAAAGGAAATCTTTTATCAAGGATACACATATGTGTATGTGTGTGTGTGTATGGTTTTACTATTAGGGGGGATGTTTTTTTTGGAAAGCTCTTGCCAAATGTGCCACAGCTTTTTTTTTTGCGTATGGCAAAACTGAGGCTTGTGTTTTTGTGAAAGAGAGTGTGTGTCTGTGGGGATCAACGCACAGGGGTAAAAGAGACACACAATTACTGGCATATTTGTATTTGTGTTAAAATTGTTGCTGTTTGAGGACTGTGTTATCATCGGCACCTGTTACCTATCCAGTTTAGTTTTGTCAGCTGATATATCTGTTTAATTTTGCTACGCTTGGATGTGATCTTTCATACACCACCTTGTTATAGTCCATCGTAGTGGTGGTGAGAGACAACGAAAGAGAATTATCAGCTACTATACTCTGCAACTATGAGTTTGCTGGGTGGGTCCTATCTTGCATTGATGGACTGTCAGAGGTAACGAACAAAACTTTGTCAAGAATTATCACTGGATATTGGACTCCAGATTCCTCCAGTTTTTTCGTGTATTTTGCTACCAAATTTTCCTAAAAGAAGCTACACTACTGAGTTGTGAAAAATTGAAAGAAATATCAGAGTCATAATATAAGCCAAGGTTATACTAATTCATCGAAAAAGGAGATCCATATCCAGAATGACTTCATATGCTAAATCA
The DNA here is from genome assembly GCA_030567715.1 of Nakazawaea wyomingensis. Classification (NCBI taxonomy): domain Eukaryota; kingdom Fungi; phylum Ascomycota; class Pichiomycetes; order Alaninales; family Pachysolenaceae; genus Nakazawaea; species Nakazawaea wyomingensis. Next base: position 38,384 of record JAJLSQ010000062.1, on the reverse strand, counting down.
GCGGGTAAAATCTTGTGTATAGGCCGTAATTATGCAGCCCATATCAAAGAATTGAACAACATGGCTCCATCGCAGCCTTTCTTTTTCTTGAAGCCATCTTCTGCTATATTATTACCAAATTCAGGTCCGATCTTGATTCCAAAAGGTGTCGTCGTCCACCACGAGATTGAATTGGCTTTTGTCTTGGGTAAGACATTGAAGAACTTGGATCCTGCAACTTTTGGTAAAAAAGAGGCCATTGACTCCATTGCAGGTTATGCCTTGGCTATTGATTTAACTGCCAGAAATGTTCAAGATGAGGCTAAGAAGAAAGGTTTACCATGGACCATTGGTAAAGGTTTTGATACATTCTTACCAATTTCAAACTTCATCGCCAAGGAGAAAATTGCCGACCCATATAATGTGAGATTGACATTCGAAGTTAACAATGAAGTTAGACAAGATGATAACACAAACTTGATGATTTTCCCAATCCATCAAATCTTGTCCACCATGTCTTCAATTATGACTTTAGAGAAAGGCGATATCATCTTGACCGGAACTCCAAAGGGTGTCAGTCAAATTGTACCTGGGGATCACGTCAAGGCTAGCTTGTACGATGGAGAAAAATTGGTCGAGAGTTACGAGGCTGATGTGGAACAAAAAGAAGGTCCATATGAATATAAAGAAATATGATTTGATTCAATATATATAAAGATATAAATATGAATCAATAATATTGATAGTACTTGTATCTAATTTTCTAAAATTTTTTAATGATAACACCAGCTTGTTCCAATAAAAGTTTTGCCTGGGCATCAAATTTGTATTCGTTCTTATAAACAACACAAGAGATACCTGTCTGAATAATCTTGATGGTACATTGTAAACAAGGGCATGTATTGCAATATAATACACTATTGGAACCAACACGTTCTCTACCACTTTCTAAAAGTGCATTTTCCTCCAGATGTAAACATAAGCAATCTCCTCCAAAACCTTTATTACAATGATTACAACCTCCTTCGTTACAATTGGTCAAATTTTTTGGAGTTCCGTTATATCCAGTTGATATTATCCTATTATCTTTCACAACAACACAACCAACGCGTCTTTTCATACAGTTAGATCTTCTAGATGCCAAATTTGCCAACTCCATAAAATACTGATCCCAGCTAGGCCTCAATCGTGTGTTATCCAATAAATTCAAACTCGATAAGTGTTGGAATAGCTCTATTGGATCAGGCATGGAGTTCACTATTCTCAAATCCAGCTGCGGCAAAATTTGTGATAGTTGATTGAACGAGATCTCATCAGATCTTTCAATAAATTGTTCTAAACTGATCTTTTCAAGTCTTTTTTTCAAATATCGTTGATATCTAAGATGTATCGGTGCATCCACAGTTATATGCAAGAAAAATGGTCTTCTCTCTATCAGTCGCAAGAATTCTATTTCATCTAATTCTGCTATCACGAAATTTTCTCTCCAATTTAACGTGACATATTCGATCAACTTATCAAAATTTTCAAATAAGATATTTTTATGTATCGTTGGTTCCTCCTTGTATGAGACCAGAGTGAATCCCTGGTAGGACAAATATCTCAGAACTTCCTGTTTCCCGCTGCTGAGTGTACCGCTGATACCTATTATCATCCTTCCCTTTGACAAACTAGTTGTATCTCTTTGAACTCCTTCCCCAGTCATGAAAAAAAACACACATACTCAAAGAAGATACGCGAAGGAAAAGAAGAAGGATAACGATAAACAACAATAAAACATCAACACCCGAGACATCATACAACAAACACAATACATTTGAGCTACATGAAGGAGATTCATTTTGAAAGAGCTACCATAGCTCATCAACCATCTCCATTGCAATTGTCTCCGGATGCTACTCTAGCGGTGGTAACAAAATCTGCTCAAACTTTCCAACTGGTAGATTTGATAGCGAACACTAAGCTAAACATTGGAACACCATTGAAGAATGAATTAGCGAATTTGGTTCTGTATAATGAAGATATCAGTGTAACAACCAGTATTCCAGAAACAGAAGTGACTCGATTACGATGGCTTGGAATGGATGTCTGTGTTTTAACAAATAATTTGAATCTCGTCATATTGAGGAGGGCCACTATACTGGCGACAAATTATGAGGTGAAATATAATATTAATAAGCTGTTGATTGATATCTACGGTTTAAATATAGAAAAATTACTCAAATTTGATGATCTATTGAAATTGAGAATCCATAGCTTTGCCGTCAGCCAAGCAGATATATACGCCATTAATGAACAACCCAAGTTAGTAGCAATTGGGTTGGAAAATGGATCTGTCACCATAATGAGATTGCAAAATGATAAGGTAGACATATGTGTGGATGGAAATGTCATTGGTGATAGACCAGTAGTGGGCTTGGAATGGTCTTCTTGGAACAATGAGAATATTTCATATATCGGTATCACTTTAAATGATAACTCTGTGTATATCCAAACAGTTCGATTGATTACACCTGACCAGATAGAGCTCGTTGACTTGACTCAGATACAAGGGCCCACAAACCTCATGGTAACAATTACCAAATGGTTCCTTCATGAAAAGTTGAGCATAGTGTCTACTAATAAATTGCAAGTGTATAATCCTTGCAATTCTAATACTGCAGCAGTCTCGGAATCTGAGATTGGTTCAATATACGCGATCACTGATATATGTTACATACCTCCAAATGATTCCAGTGATCAGTTAAAAATTTTGCTCATAAATGGATGGAATTATCTTGGTGTTTTCACGGTGCTGGATGATTCCCTGGTAGTGAAACTTTCAACTGTTGATTATAACTCCTCCAAACTGATTGAGAGTTTCAATCCACCTGGATTGAATCTGTTAAAGAGAAAATTGAATAATTTGAATGTCAAGCATGGTAATATCTCGATACGTGGAATCACTGTTGATCCTCTTGGAAAATTGTTGTATGTTGGATTTGTAAACAACGATCCTATAATGGATCACAGAAGAATCAAACAAATCAGTTTTAGGGTTCAACTGGTTCAAATCACCAAATCATTATCTGTAGAGGAGATATCACTCATGAATTTTACAAAGATCAGTGCCAGATATGTCATCAACTTGATTAAATTATCAAATATTGGAATTCTCTGGAACGAATTATTACCAACCTTAAATTTCCAAGAAGTTGAGGTAAATGAATGCAGTTCATTAATCGATTGTATCGATAGAAATATTGCTAAAAATTTTAGAGAATTATCCTTGCTACAATTGGCACATCAGGTGAAGTTTTATATTGGTTTTAAAAGTTGTAATCCTCCACCACTACAAAGCCATGTTGATGATGTAGAGTTAAAGGTTTTAAGATTTATATCGTTGATAGTGATAAGGTATGTCGAAGATTTGTCTAAGAAATTAACTAATGGATACGATTTGGCCATATATCAGTCATACAAGAGCCTTCATCATCAACTGCTCTCAACAGCAGAAAGTCCTCCAATAGAATTTTCATTTCAACAAGGAAAGTTCAAAGAGAGATTTCAATTCTCAGATAACAATGCAAATATCAACACAATAGTTTCGTCGGATAATGAAATTCCATTCAAGAGATGTTCTTTGACTCTATTACCCTTGATGGATTTGAACAATTTGAACTGTCAGTCATGTGATCATAATAGTGTGATAAATTTACAAAATTTGCAACAAGAACAAACAGAGATTGGTCCATTGACATTACAATTATTACAAAGATTTGGCAAAAAATGTATTTATAGCGGAGACCAACTATATAGAAACTATTGACAATTGACCAAAGAATAGCTTTCTTTCTAAAAAAGAAAAAACAACAACAACAAAACTAAAAAACTTCAATTCTTCTTCTTTTTCTTTTGAGCATCCTCTTGTTCTTTCTCCAACTCAATTTGTTTGACAATCTCTGCAATTTCATCATTAGTCAAATATTTGGTGACTTTATTTGGTTGCAACAAGCTTATTTCAATGTTTTTGGCTCCTGTTTGGACAACTTCTAATAAAGATTTTATGGTCAACTTTATTGTCTCCTCATCACTCAACTCCACTTCTTTACCATAATTTTTTTCCAAAAACTCTCTAACAGTCTTGGAAGATCTACCAATTGCATGCAGTTTCCATGAGTTATATATACCTGAAGGTTCAGTGGAGTACAATTTTGGAACCGTATCATCTTTATCAAATCCAGCAATCAAAGTAGCAATACCAAATGGTCTCACACCACCACTCTGTGTATATCTCTGTTGTACTCCAGCAACATATTTTGTCAAATAATCAACTGTTACTGGGTCCTCTAAAGTCAATTTATGAGATTGGGCCTCTACTCTGGCCTTATCAATCAAGATTCTACCATCGGCGTTCAAACCAGCAAACAGCAACAAAACATGGTTATCTATCTTGTTGATTTTTGGAGGAGTAATTCTTGGGTCTTGTAATTTTAAAGTTGTTCTTCTTTCACAACCCAATACAACACAATTCTTACCCTTGACTCCTACTGCACATGTTCCTCTATTGACAGCTTCTGAAGCGTATTCAACCTCTTAAGGATAATTTTAGTTCAAAGTTAGTACGACGTAATCTTTTAAAAGCTCATGGCCAAAAAAATAAGAGACATATTGAAGACTTACGGAAAACGTGGCCATCAGGACTATAGTATAACAAAGTATGCAAGTTAGTAAATTGGAAATATTGATCGAGTGGCGATTTCACTCAACCAACTCTCTTTGACATCAAATGGGATCAATTGATTATACAATTTCCAATCCAAGATGTGTGAAGTAACAGGGAACATACCTAAAAATGGACAAAGCGCTATCGTATCCACTCATTTTAGTGTATTAGTGGGAATTTGAATGTTGATGATTATATGTTATCTATTCTCACACGTTGAAGGTACCCGTTGTTATTGATGTGATTGACTTTTTTTGTTTTTTTTTGCGTTTTTTAATTTTTTAAGTTCTCTTTTCACTCTTGTTTCTTTACTGAGAAAAAAAAATTTAGTGAAAAGTAAAGTGAAAAACTTGATCTTGTAGAGCTTGAAGAAGAGGAAAGAGATAGAGATAGAGATAACCTATATCAAATAAGTTATTTCAAAGAGTCCTGTGCCAAAAGAAAAGAATGTCTTTGTTTAACCGTTTCAAGACACATGTAGAAGAAGGAGACTTGGTGTTGGCTTATATCTCCAGGGACAACATCAAACCCATCACTATCACAAAAGATGTAACTTTGAATACCAGATATGGATCATTCCACCATAACGACATCGTTGGTATCAGGTATGGATCACAAATCCCAAGTGCCAAGGGATATGGGTTTATCCACATACTACATCCAAGTCCCGAGTTATGGACGTTGTCCCTTCCTCATAGAACTCAAATCGTTTACACACCGGACTCATCTTATATCCAACAAAGATTGGGGATCACCAGAGGTTCTAGAATCATCGAATCTGGTACCGGTAGTGGGTCTTTCAGTCATTCATGTGTGAGAATAGCTGGTCTTGAAGGTCAGGTTTACAGTTTTGAGTTCCATGAACCAAGATTTCTTGAAGCTAAAGAAGAATTCGAGCTGCATAAATTGACAAATATTAGAATAACACATAGAGATGTTTGCAAAGAGGGATTTCAAATAGAAGAAGATTTGAAAGAGAATACTATGGATGTGGATTCGATTTTTTTGGATTTACCACTGCCATGGGAGGCTATTAAGCAGTTATCAGTTCAATCGAGGGTAATGTCAACCACTAGAAGAGTTGGTATCTGTTGTTTTTCTCCCTGCTTAGAACAAGTTTTCAAAACCATCAATCTGTTGAGTGAGGAAAAATGGATTAACATTGAGACTGTAGAAGTTGCTGGAAGGAAATGGGAGCTGAGAAAAGAGATGGTGAAGGATATAGATGATGTTATTGGTAGATTGAAGGATATCAAGAAGAGGAAAGCAAGGGGAGTTGCAGAACAGAAATCAGGTAAAGTTTTGAAGAAACAGGATAGACAAGATTTTAATCCATTTGGTAAAGGTGTGAGAGTGAAAGAAGGTGATGAGGCTTTTAAATGGATCAACGTCACCAAAGTTGAAAGCGAGGTCAAGAGTCATACCAGTTATCTTACATTTGCCTTCAAACTTCCGTCTCCATCTGTATAGTAATAATGTTTCCTTCTGCAATACTAATTTTTATCTCTTTTTAAGGAGAAGTAAAAAAACACAAAAAAAAAAAAAAAAAAAAAACTTGAGTCAAATTTGAAGCTTAATGTATGATGATGTTGATGACGATGATGTTAAGGAACAATATTTTTAAAAGTCATGAACTCTTTATAAGTAGAAACTTAGTGGGCCGATTTAATGCATTGAAACCGGAGTTTGTATCATTGCCACTGCGGATTGTTTATAACAAACCACTAAATTTAGCAGTATGGCAGAATTCACCTTCAAGACTCTTCTCATCTAAACCTTCCATTAACTTCCACAGATCGTCCAAGATCAACCTTTATAACAAGTTTGACAAAGATGATCCTTTGCTTAACAGATTAAGATATCAATCTGGGTTTAGTCCCTTTTACATGGGTCCAAGATTGAAACTGAATCCATTCATACAATTCATCAAGGTGATAGTTAGTATACTCTTATTCACTGCAGTTTTCGTCTTCATTGCTGCTCCAGTATTGTTCATTGTTTTCCCAATCCTGTTGATACTGGGGGTTGGGTATTATCAGTTTAAAGTGAGGAGTAATAAATTCAGATTACAAAGACAGTTGAACAAGTTGGTTGGTACCGGATTGAGATATCATAGTAATGTTGTCAATGGTCCAATGAGTATTGTGGAAGATGTCAAATTTCAAAGCTTTGTCAATAGTAGGGTCAAGATATTCATTGAAGATGGTGAACAGGATAATACTTTGATGACAAAAGTAAGCAATATTAATAACTTGTCTATATCCCCTTTATATTCTAGCATATATCAAGAGTGGGTTGTACAAGATGGTGAAGAAAGATTGATTGTGTTGTTGAAAACGGATTTTTACGATCTCGATAAGAAATTACTGGATGTGATGATTTCACTTAAGGAAGTTGATGAAGGTGAATACGAATTAATTATCGAGTTGAAAGCTGGTACATTGAAATACTTAATCAACGATGGATCCCAATGGGATGATGATTTTAACGGTCATGACAATGATCGTATCATCGATATTAAAGATTACAATGTTCACAATCTATGAATGATTATAAAATACATTTATCTATATATTGAAAAAAAAAAAAAAAAAAAATATAAATCCTCCGAACCTTTGTTTTTTGTACATATTTATTTACTTCATAAAATTTCATTTTTCAATTATTTTTCGATCATTATCATTCTTCAATATAATAACATATTCCCATTGGAATTATATCTTAATAATAACCAAAATTCAAAGAGTGATTAATCAATAAGTATAGCCATTGTTTTTTTTTTTTGCTTTTGGTGTATTTTTCTGTTGTATGTGTTTGTTAAAATATTAGTTATTTAAGTTCCTCCTTAAAAAAAATCATTTGAAGTTAACGAAGAATATTAAATTATATGAATTGAAGTAAAGTGTATGCGTGAATTGCTGAAATTCATCTATTTAAGTTTCTTTTCAGCTCTTTGTTTCATTTTGCGTTCCCGACTCTGTTTACCAGGAATACCAGCTTCAGTATCTAGTACAAAATCCCAAAATCTAAACGAAGAGGCATAATTACCGATAAAATGATGGTGATGTTCATCATGATGATCCAGACCTGCCCAGAATGGTAAGAAATGGTGTAAAGAAACTGGGAATTCATAACCAGAATGGGCATCAACAGCTTGGTATAATCTCAAAGTGATCCAGATACAAATTGTGAAAAGATGTAAATTTCTTGTAAAATAACACCAAACAATCGGGATCCCCACTGTACCCAGACCTAATAACATAACCTCAACTGGATGCAGATATTCAGCGGCTAATCCAAATGGAGCCAGATATCTATGATGTTGTTTATGGATATATTTATAAAAAACACCATAATGTAAACCTCTATGAAACCAATAATGCCATGCATCTTCCAACGCAAAGAACAAACAAACTTGAGCTACAATAGTTGTCCAACTTGGAAATGGTACATCATAGGAGATACCAATATGTTCACATAATGGATGGAAGAACCAAATTGGGAACAGTTCAACCAAGAAATGTGATGTCAAGACACTTTTCAAACATTCCCATTGTTCCTTGTTTGAAGGTATCTTGGTCTCTTGAATCTTGAATTTTTGGAAATATGGGATACGATCGATGATAAACCAAGGTAATGATCTACCAAAATACATAAATTCATGCAAACAAAAGAATAATAAACCAGTGGCAAAGATATCATTACCCATACCCAAATAATAAGTCGCCCATAATTTCTCTATAAAACTAAAATTTTGTAAAGGGGACAATTGTTGGTAGATGCTGGAGAATGAATGGGTGGTGTTAGTGAGAAGGGTCAGATTTGATGTGAGTTCAAGGGTGCTCAATATTGTTGGGTCACGAAAGACCTTGGTCAAAAGCGTATTCTCTGACATATTCAACGTGATCAATATATATATATATATATCGATATATAGTTATATGATATAATAATAATAATAATATAATATTAATATAGAATATTTGTTGATAATACGGAGCAACAGCAGTTATTCACATTTAAATAAAATTAATTACTCTCTCTTCCTTTTAGCAATTTTTTTTAAAGTTTTTCGTTTCGCCTTTTCTCTTCCAAATCCTCTCTCCCTCCGCGTATAAAATTTTATTATTAAAGATATTTTTCTTTTATCAAAAAAAAAAAATAAACAATATCACACACACGACCCTGTTTTGACGCATCTCGTTTATAAAAGTTGCATGAAAATTGACGCACCTCGTACAGTCGTATAAATTAAATTATTTTTATAGGTTGACTACCTAATACGGCAATAACAGAAGAGATATCGGATTTAGCCATCTTCATACTTAAGTCCACGACTTTATATCAAAACTGGTAGTGCATCCAATGGCAAATAAAAGACTACAATCAGATCAGAGATTAAGAGACCCAGACACACAGAAGCATAATAAACATACTCTTGGAACTGATTGATATAGACAGAGACATAATCAACGCAACAAAATTGCAATGACCACCAAGTCATCGTCAGCCTCCAGTGTAAGACCTTCGTCTTACCCCTTGCAAGATCCATATCCACTCAAGTTTCTCGATCAACCTATTTCTCTGGGTTTTGGAAGAGGCTCTTCAGAGTTGGGTGTACCGACAGCTAATGTCCCTATCAACGAAGTTTTGTCCAAATTACTGACCGGTGTATATTATGGATGGTGTAAATTGCATCCACAGGACCAGTCTACAACGATAACAACAACAATGACAAATAAAAGAGAGATTGAATTCAATTACGGGAAAAATTTGACGGGCCAAGATTTGATTATTTTACCGATGGTGATGTCTCTTGGTTGGAATCCCACTTATGATGATTTGAAGGAAAAAGCTGTAGAAATCCATATCATACATAAATTCAATAGTAATTTCTATGGGGCTCATATGGACTACGTCATTCTCGGATTTTTAAGACCAGAATTAGATTTCATTGATGTTGAAACGTTAAAACTGGAAATTTATAAAGACATTGAAATCACCGAAGATTTACTCAAGAAGGAAGAACAATTGAAACTTAAAGAGATTTTGTCCTAATAACATCATCGTCTATATATAGATACCGAACAATTTGATTTCTTCCATCATCATATATTATCGTCATTCATCCCACCTATATATATATACACAAACATTTCAATATTATCTGATAGAAAAAGTCAAACAAAGAAAAAATGAATATAATTTACCAAAAATGGTAGCTTCTGCGCAATAATACTAAATAAATAAATTAGCAAATAACTATTGGAAATTAATTTCACTTGTGGAGAGATAAGATAGATAAATCGATATATAAGTAGAGGCATCACTATCTTCCGAATTATGATCTTCAAATTAATACTTCTCATATCATTGGTGCCCATGATAATAGCTGACAGCACTTGTAATATACCAAAAAACATAACATCAGAGACTATTTGCTCATACATCACTCAGCACTGTGATAATGATTTTCAGATTGCTAAATATCATTACTGCAATAGTGACAATATTTTTATTGGATCAAAGCCACTGGTGATCACATCATTGCTTATGGGGCTCATATTGTTGTTTATAGCCATTGGAATTGTAACATCTAATTATCTTTCACCTAATTTGCGATACATTTCCTATCAGTGTAACTTGAATGAGAAGATTTCAGGATTGACCTTATTATCTTTGGGGAATGGATCTACAGATTTGTTCTCCACTTATCAGGCAATGTCACATAACTCAACAAGTTTGGCCATTGGAGAGTTGGTTGGAAGCTCGTTGTTTTTGATATGTTTCGTTATTGGTATTATGGGGGTGGTAAACCCATTCAAGGTGAATCATATGGATTTCATAAGAGATTTGTTATTTTTCAGTGTCTTACTTCTGATATCATTCTTGTTCATCAGAGATGGGATTTTGACATATTCGGAATGTATCGTCATGTGCTTATTGTACATTGGTTATGTGATTTGTTTGATCATTGTCAGTGATGATATTGAATTGGAAGAGTTTCAAATAGATTTTGCAAAACCAATTATTGTCGAATCCCATAATTCGGTTATAGTTATGAAATCTAGTAACTTGGATCTTGATTATCTTCGAAACTTGCAAAAATTCATATCACAAAACGATCATGAAGCATTGATACATTCCATTGAAAGGTTCAACCATCAAGAACATCAGCCTTTATTGGGCAGCAACAGTAATGATTTTGAAATAAATGACTACTCCGCTTTAGAGCATGAACACTTAAATTTGAACTATACTTTTGCAAACTTCATGATCGACCATCTCGATAGAAAGAACAACTATGGCTGGATGTTATTTGATTTGATCAAATTCCCAGTTAATTTATTTTTGAAATTAACCATCCCAGCCATCCTCATTAAACCCAATGACATTCAATTTATTCAACAAACTGAGGCTGATGGCGAAGATGGTGCTACTAGCTTGTTAAATTTTAAGATTCAAGAGAACAAATTAAAGATCTTGACCTCAAAGACATATGACTTGGAAATTAATTATAAGATAAAGTTGTTCAGCTATTTTCAAGTTATTATATTACCTTTTTTATTCACAGGTTTGAATTTAACCCTTTATATGAAGATATTAATTTCCATTTTTGGATTTATCTTCAACCTATTAGTGTCCAAAATACTCCCGAGAAAACTTTATCTCTTTATCGTGTCAATTGTTGGTTTTGTGATGACGTTAAATCTCATGACTTTAGTCACCTCGGTGGTGATTACAATTTTGAAAAACGTTGGTCTCATCTTAAACATTAATGAAAGTCTATTGGGACTAACCATTTTATCCTTGGGAAACTCTATTGGAGACTTGATTTCCAATATCACATTGCTGAGGATTGGAATGCACATAACTGGATTAAGTGCATGTTTCGGTGCCCCATTGCTTTATATACTACTCGGAATCGGAATCAATGGATTGGTGATGATGTTTAAATTACAACAAAGGCAAATTGTTTTTGAAGTATCATCAAATTTGGGTATCAGTTGTCTGGGATTATTTTCTATTTTAGCTTTTTATTTCGTGGCGATACCGAAAAATAACTGGGTTATTGGGAAAACTATTGGCTGGATAGCAGTATTTTGGTGGTTATTCATCAACCTGATTGATGTTGGCTTGGAAATGTTTAAAGAATAGTTCAATGTTTGGTTTGTTCACATTTTTTTATCAAAGGGGGTAAAAGAAAATAGTTTACTATTTTGGGGCAAAGACATATTTTTTTTTACATTTTATAAAGACTATATATCGTTTAAATATATAGTTATCGTAAAAGATTGAAACCGATCAAGGTAAATAAATTCTCTTGCTGTATTTATAGTGTTGATTTATCTCATATGATCCATCTCATATGTCTCAACATATGATCTTTAAACAATAATGAGAGCCATTGCCGACTCTCCAAAGTCCACTTTTCTTTTTTCTTTTTTTCTCAGGCACAAAGAGAGATAACAATAAACTCTACCTTCGGGAAGATTAAACATACCTCTGAAGCACTCAGTTGCAATCAAGTTCCATTTTGAATGTTCTCGAATGATCTCGTCTCCATGATTTCTTTTCGAAAATTAGCTTATCAAATAGAGGAGAACTGATGTACAATATGGCGAATATCATTATCGAGCTCATAGCTGCCACATTATACATATATCAAGTGGTGCTGGAATATTCATCAATACCTATAAAAAGAAATACAGAAGATCAATCGGTAGCTGTAAGTTCCTCTGGTGGCACCATTTTTGATTTTACTAGCCCTCTGCTGTATCCGTACAACGGTACGATATTCTCCACCAAAAACAAAAAAGGTAAACCCTAAATCAAATAATGATGTAATTAACTCACGATTGCAGAGCAGTTCTTGGGCTGACAATGCTCGATCAATGAATGACACATATAACAAAAAAGGAACAAAAATGAAGCAACAAAGGTATTACATGCTCTACTTCATAGCCCATGCTCTAGGACTAATTAAGCCGCTGCGAAATGATAACTTGGTCTACATGGGCGAATCATGCAATACTTGGTGTGTACCCCACTCATCTGGTGGGTACGATTATAAATTCGGTATGTATGGTTACAAGGCAAAAGGAGGATGAATGTACCTTTGAAAATGAGTCAAAAGATGATTTAGAGAGAAAAATTAAAGATTCATTTTTAATAACTCAAGTGAAAAAAGGACTGCACAGCAAGTTGTATCCTTATGGAAGTTACAACTGGCACTCAAATATGGCTTAAGTTTATCAGACTTGATCTGAGTGAGTATATAACCATGACAGATATACAATGTTGAGTCAGCGGGCGAGGATTACCTTAAATTAGAGATAGATAATTTATTATCATTTAGTTAAGAATCAACATAGGTTTTCTGTTAAGCGTATAAATATCTGGATCTACAAATGCTATAAGTCAATTAGCTCAATATTGATATTGGAACGAATTTTCAACATGTCTAAGGCTCTCATATTGATTTATATACAAACTTCATAACCGCGCTGATAGTCATTTAACACCCAATTCTTCCAAGAACGCATCCGAGTTAGGTTTTCTTCCTAACAACTCAGTCAAAGTATCCATGTTCTCTCTGGACCCACCTCTAGCCAATATGATATCTCTGTATAAGATCCCGTTCAGTTTGTTCATTGGATCAGCTTTGAATTTGGAGTAATAAATATCTGTGGCAAACACTTGGGACCACATATATCCGTAATAACCTGCAGCATATCCGCCCAATAAATGACCAAATGAGCCATAACCTTTTGATATAGTATCACCATTGGAAACCAAGGAGACTTCTTCTCTGATATGGTTCCATTCTTTAGTCAAGTCGATTTCTTCACCCAATTTGGCAGTATGTAATTTCATATCGAAGAAACCAAAGAACAATTGTCTCAAGTTGGACAAACCGCCATTGACATGTTTAGAACGGTTCAAAGAATCGATCAACTCATCTGGTAATTTTTGTTCAGGGTGCTGGTAATGAGATGACAAATGTTTCAATTCCGCTTTGCTCCAAGTCCAGTACTCCAAGATCTGCGATGGACACTCCACAAAGTCCCAGGAGACAGAAGTACCACTAAACCTAGCATACTTCGTGGCACCTATCAAGTCATGAATACCGTGGCCCAATTCATGGAAAAAAGTTGTCACTTCGTTATGTTTCAATAACGATGGTTTGGTCTTTGTTGGCTTACTAAAATTGCACACCAATGCAGTCACCGGATAGGATCTTGAGCCATCATCTTTGATGTAACTTGGGGCAAGACCAAAATTGGCTGCATGTCCGTATTTACCCTCTCTTGGGAACAAGTCAAAGTATAACCATCCAACAAATTCAGGCTTGGCAGGGTCATCTAATTTCCAAACGGCAAACTGTTGAACATCCTCGTGCCACGTAGAATATAATTCGGAATCACTATCCACTTGTTCAAATTTCAAATTGAATAATTCTTCAAAAATTCCCAACATTTTTTGGACAGTTGATTCCATTGGAAAGTATTCACTGATTTTTTGGGCATCAATCTGATACTCTCTTTCCAACAACAAGTTGTTGTAAAAACCGTTGTCCCAAATGTAGAGATCTTCATCATCCAGTGGGAGCCCCCTAGATATCATATCCTCCTTTTTCAATGAAATCAAAGTCTTCTTATCTTTTAAACCCAATGGAGTTAATTTAGATCTCAAATCGGTCAAGAAATCCATAACAGTTTTAGACGTCTTGGCCATTCTGTCTTCCAAAACGTAATCTGCATAACTTTCATATCCTAATATATGAGCTAACTCCAGTCTTAACTGAACCGCCTCGGCCATGATACCAGCATTCTCTGGAACTTTGTTCTGATCTCCAAGGAAGGCCTTCTTTCTCGTGTCTGCATTCTTGGCATATTTCAAAGTTGGAATGATATCCGGGTACTTGAAAGTCACTTTCAATTTTTCGACACCATCATCACCTTTAATAACTTCGAATTGCTCCAAGATCTCTTCTGGTAATCCATCCAATTCTTGTTTGGTGAACAAGAGAAATTCAGTCTGTTCCCCCATGTTTTTGCTGAATTTTATAGAGAGAGAAGAAAGCTTCTGTTGCAACTCTTTGATTCTCTGTCTCTTTTCTTCAGATAAGGCCAAACCATTTCTTTCAAAAGCCTTGTTGGTCTTTTCAATGAATCTTTTAGTTTCAGCCTCTAATTCAGCATCATCTTTGGTGTCGTTGTAAAGTTTATTGAACACTTTGTAGACATCTTCTCTCATACCAGATTCAATTGAATGATTCTCCAATTTTTCAGATGCTTCAGTTGAGGCATCTCTCAACGCCTTATCTGATGAAACATGTTGATAGAATGTTAATTGATTAATAGGTAGAGCTTGTACATTTTCAAGATGTGCCATAGGCTTCAAAGAATTTTCAATTGAAACAGAGTCAATTGAAACTCCACCTACTTGGTCACTAGTTTTCTTGGAAACGTTAATGATCTCATTAGTCTCAGTCAAAATTTGTTCAGCTGTATGGGTCCATTTTGGTGGCGCCTGTGGAGGCAGTAATGATGACATCTGTAGCTGTTGGAAACCCTTCAGGGATGGAGAAGAGTTGAAAAAACTTCTTATAGAATATTGCGGTAAACGGGTTTCAAAGATCAAAGCAGAGGAGCAAATTAGTGCTGCTATCAACTTGTTACGATTTCTGTTAATTGGACGAACAAATTGAAACATCAAGAAATTCCTTCTTCGCTGTTGGTTTAAAATATGACGATGAGCTTTTTTTGCCATTCAGTCTTTCAAATTTCCATTTCTGTCTTTCTTTCTTTTTCCCTTTGAAAACGAAGGACATCCACTTCTCCTTTAAGGCCGCGCCATGGCGAGGATTTGCTGAAGAACTAGAGATAATATTTATTTACTTGATTGACTGATTATACATAAACCTTGGTATTTTTTATTTACACATCTCGCAGATTTAAATTAGAGATTTCTTGACTGACAATATATGTCAATCTTTTTTTGAAAAATTAAAAATTATCTAAGTTACATAATCGCTTCATATAGATGTATAACCTTTCAGTTTCTAAAAAGATAAGATATATTTTGTGAGTAGCGATTGATTGAATGAATTGACTTCATTGATGATATTTTAAATCATAGATACAAGTCAAAAATCAATAATGATATATACATGTATATATATGAGGTTAACCGAATTCCAAAAAAAAAAAAAAAAAAATAAAGTAAAATAAAACGATAAAAACTCCTAAAACCTTGTAACCTGTAGAAGAAAGATATGATGATGATAATGACGATGACGATAAGAATAATAATAGCAAAGGTAGAAATAACCAAAAGATGACAAATTTATATATGGTTGCACAATAATAAGACATGAATGTGAAGATGAAGAAGAAAGAAACGTTGCCAATTACAACAGAAACTCATTCACCAAAAAGATGGAAGTAATAATAGTCGATTCACAGAATCATGACCAAAGCCGAATAAAAACAAAATCAAAAATTGACTAGTAATTTCAGATGCACCAATCTTCGACGCTCAACTCTTGATGATGAGGCACCTTCTCTAAAATGCTGATAGCCATAGCATCTGCAAGATCGTTTTCATCGTTTACAGTGACGATACCGGGAAGGTTATCTTGTACATTTTCCGCTACATGTATGCTTGTGGTCGGGAAATGTACACCTTTGTTTCCCGAAGTTATTGACTCAGCGATTGAATTTATGTTGTTGGACAAGGGTAATTGGGGACTGCTCAGAGATGTCACTGATAATCTTAGTGATGATGATAAAGATGGTCTAGCACTTGAATTCAGCATGACTGGAGCTGAAGAGGTTGTAGCGGTAGAGTTATGTCTCAACTTTGCAAAAGGATCAACCTGTGTTGTTGTTATTGATGTTGGTGATGTTTGTAATGCTGGAAATGTTGTTGTTGTGAACAATAGTTGAGCATCTTCAAAACTCTCTTGAAAGTTTGGTGAAACAGAACTTGGAATTATAGGGGACAACTCCTCGCTTTTACAAGGGGGCTCACCTTCCACTGGTATTGGAGGTAACAAACCATCATTGCCTTGCTTTTGTTGTTGTTGTTGTTGTTGCTCCATGACAATAGAGTCACCAACATCTTGGGTGATACTGGAAACTCTCTCGATCTCGCCTCTTAAGGGACTTTCTGAATGCATCATGAGAATTGTGCTATCTGTTGTATCGTGTACTCCAGGAGATGATGATGACATGCTATGACTGCGGGACAAGGAGCCCGACAACTCCACCGATCTCCTATCCGTAGTGGAGTTTGTGGAAGTCATACTATTGGTCTGAGAAAAGTTCCTCTTTCGACTATGTTGTTGAAGTTGCAGTTGTTGCTGTAAATGGGAGGAGTGTTTCCTATCGATATCCTCATATTTCAAGCTAAAATATTCAGTGTTGCTTTCTATACGCTGAGACGAACTCTCTGTTAACTCAGAAGTCAATGATAAGGGGGTCAAAGATCCCACTGCCTCCTCATTACCTTTGGGAGAGTTATTATTGGGGGTTAAAACAGTTAATTTGGAAGCCCTCCTGTTGATAGATGATTTCACCCTTGTAAGGGATTTTTTCAAAGTGGACATTTTCCTCTATTTTACCTATGGTATTGAGTTATAAGAATGATACAGCTTTATCTGTTGAAATTATATGATACTGATGTTCGTGTTGGTGGTGGTGGCGGAATTTGTCATTTATTTATTGTCGCTAAGATGATCAGATCTGGTTTTTATGTATTTTCTCTTTAAATTTTTAAAAGAAAAAGAAAATCGAAGGCAAAATGGAAAAAAAAAATCTTTATGATGCGATGGATGATTATTCTCGACTTAGTAGTACTGAATAATGTTAAACGAATAGCTAATGATAGGGAATAGTTGATGATAATATTGATATGTTCTATTGGAAAACAAGCACAAAGACAATAAAGGAAATAGGCGAGGAGATATATATATATATAATAATAAATGTGTTGAAAATTGTAGATCGATGAATAACTCCAGAGAAGTAACTACTGGATGGATCTCTCTCTCTGCTCTCTCTGTGCAATCAATAATAAAAATATTTATTGTTCTGCAAGAGAGGCAGAAGGAGAGGGCAAATTATCCAAGGTAAATATGATTAAGGTTTCTCGTCACCTGGTAACCGTATGTAGCTCCCACATTGCATGGCTAGAATAGCTTCATAAAGACACTCCTCACTCACTCACTCAATAGCAGCATGATCTGAGATCCAGAAAGTTTATTGTTTGTAGGATTAGGTTGCTATTAAGTAGATAGCTATATGGCTTTCCCCACTGTTGAAAATTAAGTATTTAAATGGGCGAACTAGCGAGCGAGCGAGACGAGCAGAAATAACGGGCGCGCAGTCTGTGCATCGAGTCTAGACTTTTTTGTTGTTGATTCTCATCTGCCTTATGTCGATATCTGCAAGTATATATCATACACAGTACATATTTCTGCGCAAACAGAGGGCAGGAGATTCGATTCTGCACGTAATTTAATCCTAAATAAGAATTTTATTCGTCAAACATTGTGAGGTCAACAGCAACAGGCACATCTGATTTGTTGTATCTGCAGTAAGAAACATAGTATAAGAAGGGACTCGCCCATACAAACAATAAATAGCAGTTTCGCGAGTACTGAACTTGAACAACGTTAAAGTTACCCTTTATAGTAATTTTTTCACCCAGATCTTTTAACTTGATATACTTAGCCGCTACATATATATTTGGTTGTTTCTTGTGAGGTTCTTCCCATTCGATTGATAACAAAGAAAGTAAAAAATCAACTCTTCTCTTATCATTTCACCTACTTCAATTCAACGTCCTACCAATTATTGGTATCCTTCTCACAGTGACATCCAATTGTACAGACAAAAGCTTACGAAACTTTTGAGCCATCTTAGTCATTATTGGTCATCTTACAAGGTTATCTTGAAGGAAACCATTAGTGCGAAATGTATGTAATAGTAGATATTTAATTTGCGCTTCACACGACTTGTTGAGGCTAAGTGGCGTAAAAAAAAATTTGAAAGAAAGACGTTGGTGCTACAGATATGCTAAATTTATACCACCCACCTCGAACAAACAAATAAACTGCTGATCTAACTACATGAACTACTAGACTCACTACTAGACCTGAAAATGATTTAAAATTCAAAATAATAGTTTTTAAACAACAATCTCACCAGTTAAACTCAATTAAGAAGTTAGTGCGAGTCTTTTTGCACGTCTTGGCGGCACCAAAAGCATTTTGAGTTGTTTTAATACAAACAACACTACCTTCTACAAGAAAGTTTTCGCTGTATATTTTGTAATCAAGGTTATTCATCTCAGATTAAAGACATAAAATGAGATGCAGTTGCAATAAAGAGGAAACATAGATAATAATTGAGCCCTCACAATTTGTGTCAGAAAAAAAAAAAAAAATAGACTTGTTAGCAAGTGCCAAAAACGTTAATGATAGATAGATAGATATTAAGATACACTAATCAAATCAAATAAAAATTTATTATCTTATATATAACCCAGGGGGCTATATAACAACTACGTAACATTTGTAAAATATAAATCTGAGCGGTGATGTGGCAACTAGAAGCTAAGGAAAAAAACTCATAAGAGCTTTAACAGTAAAAATCATCAAATTCGGGAAAAATTAACCTTTTTCCCGCACGCGCAGATACGATTGAATTTATGGTAGGTGTTACCATAGGAGAAAAGGTGGTCGGTCAGAATTAAACTATATTAGATCTAGATATGTATCGTCCGTTTTAAAAAAAAAGCACAGACCAGTTTTTAAGGAGAAGGTAGGGTATAATAGACATGAATCATTTAAGGTGGTCGAGAACACACTCTGTACCCCTAGTTTTTGTGTAATATATGTATACCGCCAAGAGTGTAGTTAGTCTCTTTCAACTCTCGTAAAAAAAAAAATTATAAGTTTTTTGCACTGCTTTTAAGATATTCTATAATGAGGTGATACTGCCTACGCGATGGATGTTAAGTTTGTAAGAAATTGCTGTCACTTCCTGGTATTTATCCATGCATAGTCTTAGGTTGTTAAATAACACGTAAAACTTACAAGGACGTGAAAAATTCAAGAAAAAAAATTCACGTGTCGTAACACTCCAGGGCTCATTTAGCAAAACATTTTGCCACAACTTGTGGCGTTCTCCAAAAAACAAATGAATTGACCAATACAACTCTTTGAATCTCAAATAATCAAATATATACTAAATATACTCATGTTTGCCCTCTTGGACCCCTCGTATATATAGCTGGAAAATTTTCTTATATATTGATATCAATCAAAGAAACCAAGCAAAGAGAGAGAGAATTCTTTTTAAAAACTCAAAGACTTTATATACTTTTAATGGAATCTGTAAAACATCTTCATTTTTCACTCTAATAAAAGGTATCAATATTCTCTTATTATTACCAGAAACAACACTTTTCAGTATAGCAGATCAATATCACTACTAAAAAAGAAAGAAGCTGAAAACAAAAAAAACCGTTGAGGAAAGTTAATTTTTTTAATTTTTCTTTGTCTGACTGACTGACTGCTGCTGGGCAGAAAAAGCCAAAAAAAATTTACTTAGTTGCTTTGACTTTAGGCTTTCCAATTAACATTTTGTGTCGTCATCAACCGCAATTTATATACCTTGCATGAAAAAGGGCGCCCGCCTCAAATTGTTTTAATTCTCAATTGATAGCATAAGACAACAAGAAATCAATCAATGCATGGACTACATTTCAGTAACCTCAATTGGATATTCAAATAAGATCTAGAGCTTTGACCGATGGGTGTATCGTATCAATCACGGTCTGCCGATAAAAGGACCAATCTATTTTACATGTTGGAAGTATATAATTAACTAAACTTTTTGGCCCTCCTTGTTTTTTTTTTTTTTTTTTTTGTACTGAACAACCCATGCCCGCCACAATACCTCCTTTCTCCTTTTTTTCCATCAATTATGTTAATTTAAGTAACTTTTGTCACTAACATTCTATATCCAATCAAGTTTCAAAGACACTTAATCCCTTTTTTTTGCATCTGCTCAACTACCAAGATTTACTTGCTCAATTCAATGGAGTTATGGAGTTATTTGATATTCAAATTGTTGCATTGGCTGATTGATTAAATATGATCCATCATACAATTTCTTCAAATATATGAATTGTGGTCGTGCAGATTTAGTAAAATTTTCTATAATTAGTTCATTCCTTTACTAGTCAGTGAAGTAGTTCAATCTACTCGTTGACTTTCCCCTATCCACCTGACAAGCTTTCGATGATATATCAACTTGATAATAAACATCAATACTCATCAAATTCAAGGTAATAATAATGATTAAATGGTAAACAAAAATTAATAAATCACCTGATCAAAATAAGTTGATAACTGATAAGTATACATCGATCGATTGAGCGATAAATGAGAAAATAACTTTCTAAAGAAAGTTGCAGTCCCAATGAGCATCTTTAGTTTTCCCTCTTACCTCTTGATGGCTAGTTAATGCTTAGCTCTTCCCTTAAAAATAAGGTTATCTATATCCTTCAAATTTACAACTATCCCCGAAAAATTTATTTTTCAGGCAAACGACACTGTCTCGTAAGCCACAGACACACAACTCATTCTCACAATTGTGGATAGGTTAATAGTGAGTAATTATCATCTCCAATCTTCTCAAATGAGTATAGGGGCTTTGGTTTTCCCGATGTTTAATGTTAATCTTTTGGAAATTCACTAGAGAGATACCAATGTTAATCTTTTGGAAATTCACTAGAGAAATTCACTAGAGAAATACTGAAATGAGGATTCAGATTCAGAAAACCAACTCAGGAAAAACCATTTATGAAGAAAGAGATTTTTTCAAATTGGAATTGATCATTTTGACTTGCTTACAAATATTTGACATTTCTCATTATCAAGTTCCTTGATTTGAAAAGAACATTATCACCCTTGGTTGTCCATTAAAACCATTCATTTAATATCTCTTGGTTCTTGATCTGCGGAGCCGATCAATTGAACAGGAGGACTCCTAGTTTCGTTGCAATTGGAGTTTAGAGATTTATAATATAATTAACTGCTTTAGACCTTCACTTTGGCCATAATTTCTTGCTAGAAAATCTCAAAGAGGGCTGATTATTTTTGTCTAGTATTGCTTCAATATTTCCAGTGTTGGGCGATCTGTAATTGTAGCTTGATGTAAGGAATTGACCCAGGAAGATAGGATGTTGAAATTATTTTTAGCTCTTTGCTTCGTCTCTATTTTACCTGTGTTTGAATACTCCACTCCACTAAGTAACACAGTATGAAACACCGACAACTCACAAAAAAACAATGCAAACTACCAGTATTTTGTTTCACAGATAAACGATAAAAAAGAGCGTATAGGTTGCTCGGATGATCAATGAAAGATGGCAGAAGTTATTTTATTCTCTACTCATCTGTATTCCAGATTACTATTGCTTTTCTTTTACAATAACCTGATCAAATTCAATCGAAGTTTAATTCTTTTTCAGTCTAAATAAATATTAGTATTCGCTAAATATAGGTAATTGACTGCGGACATTATTAATATACACAATTTTTTTAAATTGCAAATGATGACATGAGTGATGAGATAAAATTTATTATTTTTTGTTGTTGGATTCTAATTGGAAAGTCTCGCTTAAGCCTTGACATTTCTTATACCAACTGGTGATCTAAAAAGAGCATCACCTTCAGCGTAACCTCTACCTAAACCAAAACCAATACCTATCCAAACTGGGAAAGCACGTCTTTTGAAAAATAAGACAGATGCCAAAACTCCACCTCCGAAACCTAAACCGGTTTTAACTAAGGTATTGGATAAAATAACATCCCACTATCGAAAATTTGTTTATCAGTTAGTACTACTTTGAATCTTTTATCAGGACTCTATCTTTCATAGTCTTTTACATACCTTGTCATTTAAGAGTGATTGTGAAGGAGTTGTTGCAACTGCTGTCTCTGACATATTCAAGCTAAAATAACAGATTTTTCATTGTTAGTAAAACTAGTTGTGTTGGGATCACCTTGGCATGTTATGTTTATCCGTTTACAGCCCAAAAAATCTTGATAGATACTGTCGACCAACAAAGGAGATTCATCACACAAAAGTCTTCATAGGCAACATAGACCACTTGATATATCTCAATTATAGTCCAGGCCAAACAATCGCCGAAAAAGAAAACATACAGTTATTGTAAATGATGTAAAGATGTATCGTTACCGTATGAATTCTCCTCTTGGGGTCTCTTCCAAAATCTTCAGTTTTTTAAAATATAATTTCTTCAATTGGATGGAAATTTGATCTCCTGTGCACGTAAAATAAGGGTTAGTTGTGAGTTTGTTTTACACGACCATTATTGCTTGCGAGACGCGTCAAAACTTCTATCGTGAAATACTGTGCGATACTAATAAACATCTTCTTTACTCTCTTTCATCGTTATATCATCACATAATCAGAAATGGAGCTTCTAGATGGATTGGATGATATATCTATTCAAAGACGAACTTTCAAGAAACACATCGATATACATCTGGAACAGGGCATTGAAGATGAAACCCAACCTATAGATCAAGACCAATCCCCTACCCAATTCAATAATCCTGTTTTGGAAGCAATACTTTTCAACGATAACAGCAATAATAACCATGATCACTCACAGCTCGGGGAGGATCAATTACAGTTGACAAATAAAATTGGTTTTGCTACAACAAGTCCTGAATTGGATCTGCTATCAGCAAATGATCTTATAAGGAACATACAACGAAGATTGAATAGTGATATTTTGGATGACAAGAATGAAAAAGAGCAAGAAAATAATCTCCCAGCTGCACTCCCAGTAGAAACCCAACTGATTAGCGAAATGGAAAAGTCTAATACTCAAGTGATAATGACAAGTGGTACCTTAGCAGATGACAAGGAGATGCCTCAGATTCCTCATTTCGGATTTGGAACTAAACGAGTTTTATTTAATACATTGGCCGACCTGGAAGAAAATGAGAAAGTTTCAGAGATAAGCTCAGTAAATGAAGAAGAGGAAGAAATGTCAAGGTCTAAGTCGGAACAAAATTCAGATAGCGAAGAAACTGATTATGATGATGCTCAGAAACCAACTGAGGAGATTCAAGAAAATGGATCCTTATCGGAATCAGAGATTGAAGACTCCATACACTCAAAGGAAAAAAGAGCTGAGAAGATAGCGAAGCGTGCTGCTGCCAAAAGACTGCTAAGAGAACAGTTGGAAAAGGAGAAACTCGTTACAGCACAAGAGATCGATGACTTTGAGGAGCTGGAAAACTCCAAAATTGTTTCAAGTGTCGAACCAATTAGAAGAACCAAGAAAGATAAAAAGATATTAGAGGAAACAAGAAGACTACAATATCAAGTAGAAATTGTTCCTGCTCCATCTAAGAACAAAACATTTGACAAACAAAAGCTCTTTTCAGCTTTTGGATTTGGAGAAGACCTGGAAAGTTCATCACCAATAAAAGTATCTACATCTCCCATCAAATCAACACCTGGCACATCACCTCTTCCGAAACAAAACAGGAGTGTTCATAATAAGCCAGATATAGACTATGATGAGGACGAGGAAGATGATGAAGAAGTAGAAGGAGCAGATGTGTTTAATATATTAAATACTCACAAAACACCAATTGAGCTTTCAGAAAAGAAGACAAGAGTTTTGAACAATCCCCTCAAGAGCTATGAAGAAAAGTTGAATGATCATACCATTAATAAAAAGGGAACTAAAATGATAGAATTAGATTCAGATCCGGAAATTGATACTATTGGCGATTTGAAGCATCGCACTTCGAAAGAAACAAGACTAGATATCAAGACTAAATTTGTCAAAAGGGCCAAAGTCCAAGAGAACTCTTCTGGTATTGATATTAGAAGGTTCTTTCCGGGTATACCCATGAAGAAGAAGACAAATAAT
Organism: Nakazawaea wyomingensis; assembly: GCA_030567715.1. Classification (NCBI taxonomy): domain Eukaryota; kingdom Fungi; phylum Ascomycota; class Pichiomycetes; order Alaninales; family Pachysolenaceae; genus Nakazawaea; species Nakazawaea wyomingensis. The sequence continues at coordinate 13,699 of JAJLSQ010000062.1, read as the reverse complement.
TTTGTATCGTCTTTAAACAACAGAGCTGCAAAGCAACTTCGAGCTTTGGTGGCTGCAAAGAAGCTGGAGATGGGTGATACTGAGAAATCAAATAAGAGAGATAACGAAGAAATGCAAATTCAAGATTTGTTAGAGCGAGAAATAGAAAGAAATCTCAATTTGAAGCAAAAGGAGAATCGTCGTTCCAATAAAGAGAAAGGAGCTACCGAAGTATACGATTCGAGCGATGATGAAGAATATAAATCGGAATCCCGTGATGGTAATAGTTCGGAGTCGGATGATGATGATGTTGACGATGTCGAGCTTCAAGTAAAATCAAGTTTTAATGATGTTAATTCACAAAAAACAAATGATGTGGTAGTCAAAGAACCGGTCATCAATGATGAGTATGAAGATGAGGAAGAAATATTTGTTAAGTCTTACATGAAACATGAAAAACGGAAAGTGGTTTCTGCCTTATCTGATGATGACGAAGAAGATCATAATGGGACAGGAAAAGAGGAAACTGATAAAGTTGATGGGGATGAAGGTTCTGTAAGATCAACTCAAGACTTCAACAACAATATGAGCTTCCTCTATGGAGCCAAAGAAGATACTGATCATCCACATGAAAGTCCAAGTAACGATACAAATGACTTCCAGATGGGGTCTTATGGATCTCAGCCGATGTTGAAGAAAATTTTTGGTGTTTCGATGACACAGGCGTTTGAATCCACATTACCTCAACAATTCAGGAATGATTCAAGTTTAATGAACAACTTGAGGAAGAACCAGATTAATGTGTTAGAAGAGGAAGATGAAGATGAAGGTATCTCAGCTGAGCAAACAAAGGATTCATTTTTGATAGAAGAAAGCTTCAATAATCCAATCGTTCACAATAGAATGGTCACTCAGGATGATGTTGAAGGAGATTCAAGCACTGCACATACCTTCGGAACAAGTTCATCGATACCATTGCAGACACAAAAGATCATCATTCGAACTCAATCCGATGATCAGTATGGTGGTACTCAACAAGAGTCAGAAGCAACATCAACTGTTATACAACCACCACTCACAGACTCTTCACTGACTTTTAAGTCACATCATAAGAGGAAATTGGTGAGAAATTTGGAGAGAGAAATATTACAAGAAGAATCAGATGAAGATGAAGAAGAGGAAGAATCGGATGAAGAGACCAGAAAGATAAATTTGGCTATTGCCAAGGAAAGGCAGAGACAAAAAGATATCCGCCATAAGAGGAAATTGAAAGAGTGGAAGAGAAAAGGTGTTACTGCAATTGTTGATGATGAAGCCAGTGAATCTGACGATGAATTTCACGGATTAGGAGGAGCAGATGGTGAATATTCTGACCAAGAGAACAGTGATGATGAAAAGATGTTGGATGATGTTTCCAAAATCGACATGAGAGCGAACGAGTTGAGAAGTAAATTTGCCGAAGAAGAAAAACAAAAAGATGAAAAGGATGTGAGGAGGTTGTTCGAAGACATTAGAACTGGTCGGTTGAGGAAGAGAAGAACCGCTAATTCATTGGACATAGAATTGAGTGAGGATGAGGAAGATATGAAAAATTTCTACTTATCTAGAATGAACAACCAACGGAAGAGACTATTGCAAGATCAGAAAATGGCATCCATTGCATCCAATGATAAGTCCAAAGCATTTTTCGAGACCATTGCAGAGAAGCCAGTGGAATTCAAGTTGGATGACGATGACGAATCTGGTGTTGAGGTGGTTGAGGAAGAAGATGATGATGATGAGGTCAATGACCATAAATCACAAATTCCAAAGGAAGACAACCCATTTGTCGAGAAAGATGAACCTGTCAAGAAGAAGAAGCGCAAGTTGAAAATCTCACATGAACACCTCATAACCACTTTGGCTGAAATTTGTAACACGAATAGAAACGAGGAGGAAGATGAAGAGAAAACGCTGTTATTTGCCAAATATCAACATGGTCTCACAGATGAAGTTGAGGATGAATTAGACTTGTTGGCCTTGAAGAAGCAGTCCAGTATCTTGATGTCGTCTAATGACAAAATTGGTCAAATCAAAACTGCTACTACTGCAGGTATGTTATCCGAGATCGCAACAACGAAAGTCGTCAATAACAGCAATAACAATAATGAAGATGATGATGACGAAGAGTTCAGTCTTGTGAGGAGGAAATCATCCATCATCAAATCCTTCCAAAATTACAACTCCGGCGGAACCAACCATGGAGTTAGGGAGGTTGAAGTGACCATTTCTAAGCTGTACAAGAATTCGACCGGTTCCAAGGCTAGTATCGGATACTTGGCCAACAAAGGTAGTTTGTTGAACGCTGCTGGTGGTAGGACTCTTAAGCTGAGAAAAATTGAAAATCGTTTGAAGAGCAGTAAGGATTCGAGAAGTAGTAGTTTAAGAGGTTTGTTCAAGTCAGGTAGCTTTGAGTGAGATGAGAGTTGTTTTCTTTGAAAAAATATTGTATATTATTGATACATTTGGAGGTTTTTACCCCGGAAATACATATATTATCTAAATAAAGGAACTGAATAAAATCAACATAGTGATAATGCATGTATGAAAAGATTTTGAGTCTATAAGCAAAATAAAAATAAAAATAAAAATAAAAATAAAAATAAAAAAAGCAAGGACACTAGTAACATTTATAATACGATGCGATGCATACCAAAAGTTAGAAAGTAAAAAAAAAAAACACAAAATATCATTGGAAAGACAAAATTTGGAACTCCTTGGTGATAACTATCAAATGCAAGAGTATTGAGAGGGGAGTGAAATAGCAAAACAAATTCATCCAGGGGATAGCATAAAAATTCATCTTTCAAAACTGACTGATGAACCCAAAACCCAAAGACCCTATTGGTCTATTTTTTTTTTAGTTTCATTTTCTGAACAAAAAAGATCTCTAATAGTACGAATAATCGTTCAATGCTTCATTCAACAGGGCCTGACTCACTTTAGTGCTGAGCACGTTCCCGGAATTCAGCACGTTATCCTTCCCATAATTGATAATCCTCGTGTGATGTGGGCCAATGGTCAATGTCGAGACATATGATCCTTTATTCGGTAATTGTGGTGCCACCAAGCTCGATTTGGGTACTGATGATGATGATGAGTAAGATACGGAAGTCTTTTGATAATATGTAGCGGTATTGGGTAATTCGGAAGTTGCTGGCAGTGTTGGCGCTGGTAGTGGTGGCGGATGAGATGGTAGGATGGGTCTCCCGATTTCAGAAGTGACTATAGATGAAGGTGGGATGAGATTTTGTGGATTGAGTTTCGATAAAAATTGTGACCATGGAGACTTCAAATATGTCAGTCTATTGATGTTGTTGTTGTCAGCAAAATTGTCATTATGATGAGAGGGGAGATCCAGAGTGTGTGTAATCGAGGACAGCAGGTCAGGACAAGAGGTAAGATAGTGATGGAGGAAGCTGTTCTGACGGCGATGGGTATTGTTATTGTTCTCGTAGTCATATGCAGGAGAGGCAAATTGAACTGGTGCCTTAGAAGAAGATGAGGAATCGATGTTTGGAACTGGTATAGGGACGCTTCTCTTTCTTTCGAGCTTATCGATATAACTGTTTGTCAGAACCGCGTTCAACAATTGCTTACTAGTGACAGATCTTTTCACACTTGGTTTTTTGTTGATGGACGGCACTGAGGCCAAGAATTGATCAAAATTTTTGAAGAAGTTGTCGGTTTGTGTTGAGGATTCTGAAAGATTTTTAGAATCCAGTGGTGATGTCAATGATTCATAATCCATAGAATTTTTAGCTGTTATGTTGAAGGTTTCCACTGTGGGTTGTTGTAATTTTTGATTGAGTTGATCCATCCAAGTGGAATTTTGTAATCCAAATTTCTTTTGCTTATTTTGGTAAATCTCTGGTTGGAAAATGCTATCACTTGATGTTGATCTCTTCAAGATTGCTTCCAATTTCGGTTCTATTTTTGGTTCCAGAACTTGTTGTTTTTCTGTCTCATCAAACTTAAAAGATTTAAATGATTCTTCATATAAACTGATATTATCATGTCCGTCATAACTACCAAAGATCTCAGTTTCCTTTATGATACTAGAATTATCCAAGGTTAAAGGTATATCATTTTGAATGTACCTGTTCAAACCAGTATCATAAGAGATGAAGTGTCTAATGTTTCTGTTAGAAATTTCCTGTTGTTCATCTTCAGAGTCGTCTTCATGCAATCCTTCATCTTCAAACAGTCCAAACACAGAAGGCATATATGATTGTGGGGTTTCTGGCATCGAGTTGGATCTCTTATGAGATTTCTTATCGATAGTAGAAGATGATTCAACTGACGACTCTGAAAGATTCTTCAGATTCCTTTGAGGGGTGAGGGAGTTGTACTTTTGATGATCTGATATAGATTTTGAGATAGTGATTGAAGAAGCATCTGATTTTAACGGAGTTTTTGGTGCATTTTCAGATTCAATTCTTGAGTGCCTTTTATCCCTCGTTTTGAACGGTTTTAAAAGAATGGCTCTGCTCTTTTTTCTCAGAAGCATTTTAGAACGATGAACAGGATTTTGGTTGATTAAATCAAGATCGAAAGAATCATCATTGTCGATATAGCTATCACCATCTTCATACGGTTCTTCTTCTTCTTCTTCTTCTTCTTTTCCGTGCGATTTCATCTTTAACAGCTCTTGGAATTTAATTGTATGATAGTGATATTCCAAGTATAAGTTTTGCAAAGTAGCTTCCGTTGCCCTCCAGTTTATATCATCGATATCGTCATCGTTCGCTGTGGTATTATTTGGAATGAGTTCAGTTGGTTGATCTTTCAATAAACTATTAAAAGTTGAATGAGCTGCGAGAATATTCACCTGTGCTTCAAAATATCTAGTCCTTAGATTGATCAATTGCATCTGTTTGGAGTTGAAATCTGATTGTTTCTGTATGGAGTTGTAAATATGGTTATCTACTGTTCCATTTTTGCTTCTACTTAAGGTCTCATGTAAATTTATGATGTTACCCATCAAGGCAATGTTATTGTCCATGGATTGAATAACTTCTGTTGATAAGGAAGACAAAGCTTCCAAAACGATGTCAACTCTATTAATCTGACCAGTCATATTTGAGTTGAATTGAATTGAATCAAATCTTTATTTGAGATAATACCAGGGTCTTCCTTCCTCTATATTATGAAAAGGTGATCGATCTACCCTCAGTGACGAGGTTTAATACTAAACAAATATCCCCTTCGATGTAGTGGGTAGATATTAACAGTTTGTGATATCTATAGAACCTATAAGTAGCTGAATGAATGGACTGATACGATACAATACAAAATGGGATCATATCACTATCCTATCCTGTCTGCACCTAGTGAATAATTTCTCTCTCTGCTGCTGCAACAAATTTAACATTATTAATTTTTTTGGCCCAAAAAAAAAAAATTTAACAAAATGTAAACAACAACAAATTGCCTATTCAGGCAACCAACCATATTGACAGAATAACCGAATATGGACTTTGTGAAAGATATAATATTTGGTATGATAGATAGCATTTTACAGATGAATATGATATATCAAGATTTGTTTGGAATTACTTACTTAGTTGGTTGGTGTTTTTCTTCCGGTTGTTTCATTAGTCTTTGTATTGATTCCCTTTCTTTCTCTCTCTCTTTCATCAACCTATTGAGGCAATTATGTAAGACGAGACCCAGAACAAATATGTCTGACATGCACTTCTACATAGTTGGTCGAATATTTGGAGGTTATACATAGCATATAATTTAAAGTGTTCATATCAGTCTCTTTTTTGGAATTCTTGGTTGTATTTTTGGCTAATTATAAGGATAAATTGCACAAAATGAAAATAATTATTTAGCAAGATTATTAGCAAAACACATTACTCCTCCATAGGAATGCAGTAAAGCTTCGTACTGTGTAAAGATTTTTGTAATCAAGATTTAACTGTTCTTGGCGAGTATTTGATCTCATTATAGCTATCGACAAGATTTTAATCTGATCCGTTCAACACAAATGTCTCTGTTTGGATTACCTAATCTATCTATCTACATACCACCAGATAAGCCAAGTTTTGATTTTTTGAAGAAATGATGATTCATATTGTTTATTACTATTGAGTATCAATCGATTGACGGGTCAGTGGGGCTCAACTGACTGACTTTTATGGAACGAAAAGGGAAGTTTGAAGGAAAAAATTATAGTCAGAGAAGAGAAACCAATTCAGACCGTATCGATTAAGTAAGGTATTTCCAAGCTCAAAGAGCCAATAATAGAAATGATGAGTTGGTTACTGATATTACTTTTATACAGATCTATATGGTTCGTTCTGCGGGAAGATAACCGGGAGGGGAGGGGGGTGTTCTAGAACTCTTATTTTGCGGTTTTGACGTAATAGGATAATTAAACGGAAGCAGCCAAATTAAACCAGAGAGCGCAACTGTAATTAAACTGTGTGTCATCAGACTAAAACTAACTTGACAGCAACCTATGGTAATCCCAGTAAAATTTGTTATTAGGCTTATGGATATTTACAGGATATCAATAGACAAAGAGGTTTAACGATAATACTTTAGAGAGGAGATGCCATAAGATTTGATTGCTGACGTAGCATTATCTCCATTGCCCTCTAAGCAACCCCACCCGGATATAAAAAAAAAATATTAAATAATCTTTTATGGATGTATGGATCATGGTGATTATGATATGACGACAACAGCAACAACAACAACAACAACAGCTTCTAATTTGATTTATTTTATGTTAATTTATTTATTAATAAAAATATAAAACATTGTTATTCAAAAACTTCTCCTCTTCTCTCTTATGCTAATACAAGTTATAAATAATATTTTAAAACAACTTTAGAACTCTATAGAAAAAAATCAGTTATCTCCTTTTAATATTGCTGACCCGGTAGTCATCGCAATTTCTATATCTATCTTAATATCCATGTCCACATATATATAAGCTGAATTCCCACAATCTATATCTCTCTCTTTAATTTTCTTCTTTAACAAATATATATTTAAGCAAACAACACTATTTAATCATCATGTTTAGACAACAATTTTCCAAAAACTTTGCCAGATCCTCAAAGAGATTCCAATCACAGACCGTCCTTCAAAGCAAGACTTTGCAAGGCAAGACTACCAACGCACCAAACCCAACATTTACCAAACCTGTCGAACATAAAGGTAAACGTGTTGGACCAAGTATTATTGCATTTGAAGGTCCTCAAGTTTTAAAACAAGTTACCGCATATGTAACTATTGCTTTGTCACTGGCTTATTTGATCCTGTTTGGTCCAAGAAATATCCAACGTTGGAAGAACAACATCAAAGAACCTCCTTTACAACAGAGCGTTTGAAGGAACTTGAATTGAATTGAAATGAATGGATTTTTTGAATTTTTTTTGTTAGGCCATCAAGGCGATGGAAGTGGGTGGGTAATATTATATTAAATAATATATGTATGGTTTTTGTATAGTGGTAACTGGTTTTACTTATACACATCAATTATTGTGTTGTAGTTCATTTAATGTTGATTTTGAATCTAAATTTATGAGTTGAATGTATTGCACTTTCTCTGCAAAAATTCTAAAAACGACCTCTGCTCTGTTACACACACAGTTGGGAACCTTTTTAACTGGGAAGATCCAGCTAGCTATATTCCTCTCTGTTTTCAAAATATCTTACATAAATCCCAATCTCTGTAAAAAAATTGATCCTTCATATTTGCCTTACCTTACCTCATATTAATCAGTATACAAATATTGATCAAACTTGATAATGGTTGGTACTTTCACAAGCTGAAACCATCAATCATTTGAAGTTGCAGCATGATATCATTCTCCACTTTTTTGCTTTCCTCCCTTTTGGCGATATCTTTCTCACGAAATTTCTCCAAATCATCAAAAGCCTTTGCGGTCTTATTTGTGGTCGCCTTATTGGCTAAAGAAGTCAATTCGTGAAGATCATTTGTATTATTTAATTTGGATATGAGAATCGAAGTGGATTTCTTGCTCACTTTTTTTAAACTCTTGGACTGCTTCGATTTCTTGGATTCAGATTTGACAATCTTTCCTGTCGAAGATGATATGGTATTATTCTTTTGCAGCATTTAATCTCTTGTTATCGTATCATTAATTTGTTTCATAACACACCTACCGTTACTATCTCTCTCTTTATAAAAGAAACCCAAAGCAAAAGAAAAAGAAGAAAAAAAAAAATTTTTAACTGCAAAAAAAAAAAAAAATTATTCAGATGAGGTTTTAGATAGATATCAAAAGGACAGACAACAGACGACGAGAAGCCGAGAGAAATGCCATCTACTCATAATAAAGACAAGCCATGGGATACTCCAGATATTGATAAATGGGCTATGGAGGAGTTCAAGCCTGAAGATAACGCTGCTGGCTTACCTTTCACCGAAGAGAGTTCTTTTATGACATTGTTTCCTAAATATAGGGAAACTTATCTTAGACAAGTATGGAATGATGTGACAAGGGCTTTGGATAAACATCATATACTGTGTGAGTTGAACTTGGTTGAAGGTTCAATGACGGTGAAGACGACGAGAAAGACTTTTGATCCTGCTATAATTTTGAAAGCTAGAGATTTGATCAAGTTATTACTGAGATCTGTACCATTACCACAACTGATCAAGATTTTACAAGATGATATTGCATGTGATGTGATCAAGATTGGAAATTTTGTGCAGAACAAAGAACGTTTCAAGAAGAGAAGACAAAGATTGGTTGGTCCTAATAGTGATACTTTGAAACTGTTGGAATTGTTGACCAAATGTTACATCTTGGTTCAAGGTAACACAGTTTCTGCTATGGGTCCATTTAAAGGTTTGAAAGAGGTGAGAAGAGTGGTTGAGGATTGTATGAACAATATCCATCCTATCTACCACATCAAGGAACTAATGATTAAGAGAGAATTAGCTCTGAAACCGGAATTGGCCAATGAGGATTGGTCTCGTTTCTTGCCCCAATTCAAAAAGAGGAATGTGGCACGTAAGAAGCCAAAGGCTAATAAGAAGGATAAGAAGGTATACACTCCATTCCCACCACAACAACAACCAAGTAAGATTGATAAACAAATTGAGAGTGGTGAGTACTTTTTAGGTAATCGTGAGAAAAAAGTAAGACTGATAAAGGAAAAGAAGGAGGAACAACTAGTGAAACAAGAATTAAAAGATCTGGAAAGATCAAAAAGTTATATTGCACCAGATGAAGAAACATATGAGAACAAATTGTTGAGTAAGAAGAGAAAGCATAAAAAGGATGAGGAAAATGAAGATGAAGGAAGTGAGAATGAAGGTGACAAATCTGAAGAGAACAAGAGTAAGAAGAAGAAGAAGAGAAAGAGTCAAGATTGATATGGAAATTGAGGGATATTTCTACTCTTTCCATAAATATAGATGATATTTAAATAAAACTGTGCTATATATTAAAATAATTTAAGAAAATTCATAGAACCGATCGATGAGGAAAATTCTCATTGCTTGTATTTGTAATAATAAATCTTTTTTGTGATCTATCATGTCCACTCTCATAGCTCAAAACTTCACTAGCCATCTCCTCATCATCATCATGAGCAGTATTATCGATTTGTTCTGCCTTATCACCATGATGTCGCCCATACCGCAACTCATCCTCCGAGATCAAATGATGTAAAGTCTGTTCAATCAATGCCTCTGCTAATACATTTGATTTCTCATTTTCCTCCTCTTCTTCTTCTTCCTCTTCATCTTCCTCCGGAACCAAAGTCGCCTCTGTCTCATTAACCGAGTACTCGGTTCGTGCCATGTATGGGTTACTAATACTATTTTTCTTCGATGTAGAACCATCACCAGTATCAGTGTTGACATGTGAGAAAGGATTGCTCAATTTCCCATTAAAAGTGGACGTGAATTCTAATTCTTCCGAGTTGGTTAGTTTTGTTGGTGATGATATATCGTATTTGACAAGATTCAAATTCATGGTGCTCATCTCATGGGTTGTTTGTGTTTTATTCCGATGACGAATCTTCCAATAGAGGATGATCAAGGCAATGATCAGTTGTATACACCATACTATGATTAAAGCAATTGAGATGTATAATTCAACCATGATGGATTTGCGATATTCATCAATGACATATTTCAAAGCTTGGGAAATCGATGATTCCACTTTGGTGAATAATTCGGCAGATTGAGCATCTAGTTTTAAGGTATTGTTGTTGTTGCTGCTATTGGAAGAAGATAAGATCTTTGTTGAGTTTGTTTGGTCAATGCCCTGCCGTATCATCAACTTATTCTCACCGCTAGATACAGTTTCATTGCTCGAGTCATTGAATCCACCACTGGTACTACTATTATTATTGTTAATGATATCAAAGATAAAAGACTCATCGAGTAAGGGAAATTCCACTTCAGAATGATCATGAATCCAAGTCAACCCTTGTTCAACTTTTTGTAATTTATCCGTGATCATACAACCAACAATCCCATCGACAAATGGAAATAATGGTGTGTCGTTGAACACCGTCAGTATAGCATTGTCCATCTTGTCAATAAACCCATTTATAGTATCGTTGACAGAATCGGTAGAATCTCGTACCCAAAGAAATAGGTTATCGTTTATTTCCTCTTGCTTCGAGTATATCATATCATTTGTGTCTGCAGTCCAGTTGATGATACTCTTCGTCAAATTGGCATCGAGTGATTTCGAAATTTCGGTTAATTGTTCTGAAATTGGTGAATTACCCGAGATTCCAGCCAAGATTATAAATTGAAATATAACCATCACCACCCCAGTTAATCCAGCCACCACTAATACGAAACAATCCTGTGAAGTCACGTACAGGAAAATCCATTTGACCTTATCTTGATGCCTTGGTGATGCTGCTTTAGATACAAAAGATGCAATTTTGGTGGAGTATCTGTTATTGAACGCCATGATCTTCTCAATTTCATCTCTTTTTTCGTCGAATGCAGTTTCACGAAGTCTCTCCCAGCTTTTATACTCCAACCAAGCTAAGGGGATCATTATCAATATAGCCCCTAGAATTAAAACGATTAGAAGTATTTTAGTTATAAATTCCACTTTGTCATTCAAATTGATAAAAAAATTTGACACTTGTTCCACTGAGCAAATTTCAGTATCATAATCATCTTTAGATAATGTCTTCAACTCGAAATCATGCAAGATTTGGTAATTTGATTGCTTGATTTCCTTACGAACAAGTGAAAATGGTTTATCGATCAACCCTTCAGTGAAATTCTTAACGTCTTCGAAATCGGGCAAATGTTTAGTCAAATTAGTCAATTTCTCATTTACAGAGGAACTAATCTGCCAATTTTGCAACAGTTCAATATTCAAATTGATTTTTTTGAAATCATCTGAAGAATCATTGTCCTCATCACCAGTGATAAAATTTTCCACCTTATTCGCCAGTGAAATTACCCCATTAACCACTGTTTGTAAGCCATCTAAACTGTCCTGGATACCATCAGCTAATAACATTACAGTACTATTAGCGGCATCTATCACTGATTCTGTAGAATTCACAGCTACACCAACAGCACTATCAATAGTAGTGGTTAAGATGCAAACATAAGTACCGATTACCAAATTAATGGTGAATAACAGGATCTGTTGTACCCCAGTCACCAGCAATGTTAAAGCATCCAAGATTCCCTTGTTTGCTTCATTGATACTTTTCGTCAACAGTTTATTCGTTAGTTTTGTCATGTAAAATGGTAATGATGATATAGATGATGAGAATTGGGATATGGATCGGCATGTGAGCTTGGTATAAACTTCCGATGTTTGTAAGGATACTAAAAGTGATTTTTTGAAAATAAAGATTCGAATAGTAAGGATTACAAATAGAATAGTGTACTTGTTGAACCATACCTGACTAATTCTCTCTTTCAAATTGAGGTACGGCTTTATCCTTCCATCATCATCATCAAGATTCTCCTTGGTCATGATCTAGAAGAAATTCTTGTTAGCAACCTGAAGTGAAAACCATTGGGATCGGTATAAAGGCGAAGAGCAGGGGGTGATTGTTATATAGAAATTATGCATTTAGATAGTGTAATATATATGTTTGTGTATGAAATCTGTCTCATGGCTTTTATTCTTCTGAAACATCGAAGGTCTTAGATGTGTGTCAAAATAGTTTTTTTTTCTTTTTCTTCAGGGATTGTCTTTTTCCCATGTGTCAAATTCACTGATTCATTCATTCACTCGTCTATCTATCTATAATTCAGGCACCGGACAAAATACAACAGCGATTAAATTTCATACAGATTTCTCTTCAAAAATCTATCTCAAATGTTTGATCAATTGATCAATCAATTATAATATGTTGGATTAAAGATCTTTGAACTCTTTGATGATTGAATAAGAAGATGAAAGACACAATCAATCTTCTTTTTTCCTTGTTGCGAGTCATAAATGAAAGAAAACAATTATGAGACGAAAATATCAGTTATATATAGTCAGTGTAACGTTTATTCTATCAATGTAACTCTTTCAACTATAAAGTTAAGGAAATTAAAACTGGAAATTGACTATTATCTAGAAATTCAGTGTGATTGAAATTTTTTAAATCATTAATCTGTTCAAACTTATCATGATACAACCCCATACTTAACCCCGGGGAAAAACAAAAGTAGATATATATATGACTGTATATCTATAATCTTATGGGTACATCACTTTACATCAATTAATTATCGTTGACTGATCTCAATTACATTTCTTACAAGTTGATCCTTATACTTAGGCAAAATTTTGAAAAAGATAAATGCTCATAATGAGATGGAATACAAAAAGATGAAGACATATTTGTAAATAAAAAATATTATATATATATATATATATATATATATGTATGGCAAAACTGTTTCACTATAATATCAGCCTGTAAACAAACACATTAACTGGGTAATGAAAGATGAATGAACTAATGACAAACAAAAATCAACAAGCAAACTCTTAATTGTCAGAACTGGAGCTAACGCTTGATCTTGCTGATCCGGTACCTGATTTTGGTGGGAAATCTCCATAGGATTCCTCATGATCAAGTGGCTTACAAGTACACCACAACTCACGAGGAGTGTTTGACATGACACTCTCTATATGTTGACCACAACCGGTCCAGGTTTTCTTCTCTGTTTAATGATTGGTTAGGTTAGTTAACTTGTTTAGCAACTCAAATAGTAAGCGGTTGGTTGATTCCAATGTAGTGTACGTACGACAAATAGGGCAGATGGCTGATGAGCACATGTTCATATATTTATGTAGATTTAAGTTGATATGAATTGAATCAATAGATTGATTGATATAATAAGTCGATTAAATCTAATCCTATTAAATTGTTTAAATATATGAATTATATAAAAGGAATATAGAGTTGGATATAATTTTGGATCTTTTAAAGGACAAAAATAAAATAAAATACTAAAAAATTGACACAAACAGGCAAATCACGCCAAAGAATAATAAATAACTGGTGGTTTTTTTATGTTTTTTTTCCTTTTTGCTTTTCATTTGTTTTGTTTTGTGTAATAAAATAGAAAGAAGAGAAGGAAGGGGCGAGAAATAGAAAAGAGCATAAAATCCGGGGTAAAAAAAAGACAGATAGAAATAGACAGCCCCTTTATTTTCTTTTTTTTAAATTTTTTTTTTCTTTTTTGCTC